>JACEVL010000104.1:732389-814889 GCA_020284085.1 Aporrectodea caliginosa
GAGAGAGAGAAGCAGAGGCAGAGGCAGAGGCAGAGGCAGAGGCAGAGGCAGAGGCAGAGGCAGAGGCAGAGGCAGAGGCAGGCAGAGGCAGAGGCAGAGGCAGAGGCAGAGGCAGAGGCAGAGGCAGAGGCAGTGGCAGAGGCAGAGGCAGAGAGAATGCTAGGCCAGTAGAGATCAGCCTGGTAGACGAGAAAGGAGATGAGCGAACTGGTCGACTGGTCGAGCTCTTTCGGGGGGTTGTTCGAAAGAATTGGAGCAGGGTAGATTAAGGACCGGAAACAGGATTTGATGGAGGGGAGACTGGAGAAACAACTAGATATGGGATGTTGGATAGCCTACTGGATAGCATCACATAGCAGGCGATTTCAGCGGTTCATAAGACATTGGATATGTGTTAGAATTATAGCAAATTAATGTTGAATGCTTGATTGCCCATTCTTCATAGTTTCCTCTAAAAATGCTATGGTATTCTCCTCTGAGACAATACTATCATTTAAGCCACTCCTTAATTCTACAGCTCCGAAGAATTTCAATCATAATGGCAGTTTCACTTCTCAAATAATTTAAATTTGTTGCACTCACATACATAATCATTTCCACGTTTTCTTCGTATACACCTTTGCATCATTTTTACTTCTTAATCTATTTTAGCCTATATCATTCACAAACTTAGAAATGTTAAGTAAACTCTCGTAGTCTATGTCGCTAATACAATTTACGAACAACAGTGGCGGAATCATTTATCTTCGTAGAGCTGCATGTAGCACTGCTGTCCAACTATGATTTTGTCACCTTGTTCCCAACTTTTGCCTTATACTTTTAGCAAGTCTTGAATCCGCTATATCACCTGTTCACTAACCCCGCATGCTTAAAACTTTTGATGAGTCTTACATGAGGTACTCTGTAAAAAGTCTTGGCTAAACTACACCAACTTTACGTTAGTACTTTAGACCTGCTAACTTGACTTTTATTCTTGCTTGATTGAATTTCACAACCAACGCTCATTCTGAAGGTCTCGTTCCCCGTAATCACATCTCTCTAACGCATAAATATTGCTTTTGAAATACAGCAGGTTTCACGTTAGCTGCGTGTAGTTTCAATTCTGATATCTTTGTAATACTTACTACTCATGCCACAACTGCAAACATGCACTTTGAGTCTCTCTATAGTGGCTATAGTCAATTATATCCCATTTTATTTAAGATGAGTTGATGCCAACTCTACCTTAGACCTTTTCCACACCCTCATTCACTTTAATATTGTGTTTGTCGTTCCTAGCATTATTCTACCATTGGTTGCCCACTAGACTAGTGTTATCTTACCATATTTTACCATTACCAAATCTTACCATCTTGTCTTCCCTTATCTTCCCTACCTTACTTGCACTTTTCTAATGTTATCTTACCATACTTAACCTTATCATATATTAGCTTACACTGTCTTCTCTGATCTTCCCTTGGCCTATCTAACCTTTACCTCAGCTTCTCATCTCACCTGATACCATCTTTACTCATACATCTTACATTACCAACACATACATAAATCATTATTGTTCTTGTCGTTCAGGCGAAGTTTCTGAAAACAACTAACCAGTAGAAAATCGTATTCGCAGGTGTCCAGGTATGAAGAATGTGATGTTCCTTCTAGGTTGAATGAATAGAAGTAGAGTCCAACCGTTTTCGTTCGATCAACATCGATAGAGTAGACGTAGTCTAAGTTGTGCGGATAGGACAGAGGGAATTGCGGTGAGGTTATAAATCCGGTGGGACCAGTGAAAGACGTATTAGCACGATCTTTATCTGGAACATTAAAAATTGCATACAGCCTTCAAAGTTTTTTTATCATCTAAGTCCTTGCCACTGAACGACTACCTCCACCGTTTCCCCTGGAGCTCGCAAAATGAATGTAGCTTATGTAATTTTAATTCTACTTGTAAAACAGCATAATTATGCATAGCTGTCGAAATGTATAGTCTGTAAAACTGGATTTTATGCAAGAACAAATATAAATTTCAGTGTTTTAAATAAAGTTTTGAATTATTGTAAAGTAATAAAAAAAACACCTATGTTGCTCTTCGTTTTATAATTAGAAAGGCTAGACTAGAATTTCATGCTTGCTCTGAGATGCGAGATGGTAATGAGGTGTTGATGCGTTTTTACGTGCTAACACAGGCCGAATCTGGTAACTACGAGTAGAAATCTTGACAGGGCGCTGTATAAATTCCGAATGACTGATTAATTCAATCAGTTGGAAGTTGAGACCATTTTTGAAGGCTTTAGTTTGAGCAGTTTGAACATGACTCGAAAGAGAAGCAGTGTCATACCTGGCGTAGAAGGTGTTGCATTACCTGTAACAAGCATAATTATGATGTATTAGAGTAGCTTTAAGAAGGATCTTGACCTAAGCATCCAAACTCAACTCATGCACAAAGTTACGGACGTGCATTTATTATGAAAACTAGAAACATAATTTGTCGCCGCATTCTCGATAGTGGGTTCTTCTCTTTGGAATAGTCTCCCCTCTGACCTGCGTTCTCTTCCACGAGACCTCTCTTCCTCTTTTTTTAAATTACTTAAGACCTTCCTTTTTGACAGGGCCTGGGTCGGGAGCGCTTCTGAGTAGTAATCTTGAAGGGGCGCTATATAAATCTCAGAGATAGATAGATAGTTAGATAGATAATTATACACTCAGACACGCACGAACAGGCAGACATGAATCCAAACTTTCGCAGACATATTCATGTTGTTCAACTGACTTTCACACAGATACACTGACTGGCTGGCTGACCGGGTGGATTCCTGGTTGGATGGATGCATGACTGGCTGGATGAATGGACGGGTGAATGAAGATTTTATGAATAGATGGATGAATGAATGGATGGATGAATGAATGGATAAATAGGTGGATGGATGCATGGGTGAATGGACGGATGAATTCCACGAATGCTATTCCTGAGTAGATGAAGCAACAGATGAATGACAACTAACTTTCGGGCTTTAATCATGGAATCTGTACACTTGCCTGGCGCCGAAATTGTGTACTGGAACTGGAATCCTCGTGTGCTGACGGAAGAGTTAGGGATAACAAAGCTTACTGTCAGAGAATCACAATTGGAATAGTTGAGTGACATCGGCTTTAATTTTTCTCCGCAGTATTTTCTGTTGTTCTGATTTGGTTTTGCCAAAAGAGAATCACCGTCCAATAAACAGTCTACCTGTAAAAAGCAGAAACTGACGAATTGATCTTACGTTGTTTTTAAGGGGGCCGAGTGATTGTTTCGCTGTCGACTGGCTAAACTGATGAACCAGTGGATTCATATTTCGTTGATTCAGTGAATGATTGCTTTATTCGATCATCTATAGATTTATTGTTTACTGTTGTAATCATAAACCGACTTAATATGATGAGGAAATGGCATACTTATAGTATCGTAGGCTGAAGGATTATACAGTACCTTTGGGCATGCTGCGCGAACGCCGGACCATATACGAGGTTTCTAATGACGACAATAACCCTAACCCTGGCCCTCACGACGCCTAACCTGACCCTAATCGACACTCACGACGCCAGTAAACTTACGCACTATATCCTTTAGCCCCCGATTCCATAGGCTTGCCGAGGAATCATTCTTAAAATGGTTTTGCAATATCTGCCTTGAAGGAGAGCTGAGATTTTCTCGTTATTACAAACATTACAAACTTAATTTCCTAGCTAAAAATACCGTTTCTAACTTACCGTTAACCAAGAGTGACCACAAAAGTCCGGATAATAAAATAGAGATCGTGGGACTTCTTCAAGATTGAATGAAACGAAATAGAGTGTGACTGTTTTCGTTCGATCGACATCCAAAACGTAGACACAGTCTAATCTGTGCGGATGTGAGAGAGGGAATTGCGGAGAGGTTACGATACCAGATGGACCAGTGAAAAACGTTCTGCCACAATCTTCATCTAGAACATATAAAATAGTATACTTTGTTTTAACTAAACAAATTCTTGCATTGTAATCGCTACCGACAACAAATACAGTAACAACGTTTATGTTAAGGTCTATAATTGAGTGCGGCAACAGAAAAATCTAATAGAAAATTGTAACGAAAAGTAGGCTATGTCGAATTGTTATAGAATTTTTACTGCTGTCTAACAAAACATTATCATTATTTTTTAGAGAAGACAGTCAGAAGCAGATGTTAATCTCGATTAATAACTGAAACAGTAAGAACTAATCTAAGATGAAAGGGTCATGAAACCACGATGTGTATTATCGTAATACTTCTTAGTATGATTGTTATTTCTGCATATTTCCAATACCTATAATACACACAATAATGATAAGTTCCTCTGATCATACCATAGGCAGTGACTGTAAACGGTATGCCTCTAGATCCTCGGTAGTTGTAGTCAGAAGAGCGAATGGATATCTTGACCATGCTACAGTTGGAGAAAACAGCACGACTCGGAATGTCATCTAATAACCGGCGACAGTATGTCTTGCTTGTGTTCGGGTTTAGTTCTGTCTCTCTATCCGATACGCAGCCGACCTACAACGAAAGACAAGCATGAATGTTTACTTGGCATGCATTTACTATTGCAGGTATGTGGGCTCATTTGAAGTGTGGTGAAAGAGCAAAGCATGATAACTGAGACCAGAGAGGAGCAGAGGAAGAAAGATAGAGTGGAGGAGGAGTAGGCTAAAGGTTCCGGCTGACAAAGGACAGGAACAAAGAATATAGTTGGAAGTTGACAAGACCTTTTGTTCAAATGCCAGGAATGTTTAAATTTAATCGTAACTTGAAGGGAAGCCAATACAGTGTCTCTCTCAGTATAATTATAGAGTATGGCCTAAATTTGGTGCGTAGGGCCTACAGGTGATTAAGATCTCTAGATGACGCTAAAATAATAATCAGAATGAATTTGCTGAATGCATTAGGCCTACTCCCCATACCATGATGTAATCTCTGTTGCAGTCTGTGAATGAATCCAACAGCTGTGGCAGTTGTAAGGGTAAAACACCGAGAGAGAATGTGCTCGCATTATCTGTCGAAATTGTGTAGGTGCAGTTGACAGTCGCTGAAAATTCAGTTGGATTTGATGGTAAGCGAATGAATCCCGAAGAACTGGTGAATAAGGTATCGCCACAGTCGAGATCTGAAGAGGAACATAAACGTAGGCTATAACATGTGTGAAATCCATGTGTGATTTTCTGTAATCTGAACCCTAAATAACCTCTAGCAAACTTAACACCTCTTCATTTCCTGAAACGTCATAATAATACTATTTTTCTAATAGTTGAAAGAATAATAACAAAAATAAAAAAGACAATAATAATTATTATCGTTATTATAATTAGAATTATTATTTTTATCATTATGATAATAATCAATTCTATTATTATTACTATTATTATAATTAGTGGTTGTAATAGTAACGGTGGTAGTAGTAGTGGTGGTGGTAGTAGTAGTAGGTCAAGCAGTAGGCTGTAATTGCTGTTATTGAGTAGTAGTAGGGGTTGTAGAAGTGGTAATAGTTGTTCTGGTGACACTATTGTATTATTAATTTATAAAGATAGACTCTAACTCGAGTTTCGCTTGAATGAATGCGAACCGTTATTTCCATCCACGTGGTTGCAATTTGTCGGAGGATTCTTGTTTACTACAATTAATCTGGCAACTGTAATCTTTCCTAATAGCACATAGTACAAGTATCATTTTATTTCTAAACGAACTTGAATTTCAATCTAATCTGAACTGATTTCTTATTAGAATTGCGGTTCAGCTCGCAATCGTAATCGTTTCAAAATCGTCACTGTTACATTTGTTGAGCGTAACCCTGAACCGCGATGTCTTCAATTGACAATTTAATTCCAATGCGAGAGAGGTGGCAATTAGCAAACATGAAAGACACTACTTCAATGCGGTGGGTGACTATAGATGAAATCTTACCGGTGACATCATCCGCAGAGGTTGAATTCACTGTAAAAACCAAAATACTTTCGATTTAAAACTGAATGATAAGATACACTTAAGCGTACATATGGAAAACTTCTGTTTCTGTAGCGTCAGTACTCAGTAGTATTCAGCGCATAAACGATGTAAGAAAGAATTTAAACTTTTATACGAGTAAGTGAGAATTAAATTAATAGGCTAAGGTTATCAAGAGGACAACTTATGCAAGACGTCCATTTTATACACCGACAGTATTTTATGTTGTGTTATGGCACAGAGCAGACATAATTTATAGCTTATACGGGTAAAGGGCAAATAGCACACTTCTTTACAAGCCTTTGCTTGAACTCCTCAGAACTCAAGAAAGGCAAAGGTAACTAAATGCTTTGCACTTCTCTGTAGAAACTCCTCAGAAGGTAATAGAGACAATGGTAACAAACGCACTTAATTACCCGACTGTCTTCTATAGCGCTGATGTCTAATACATGTATGTATGTATGTATGTATGTATGTATGTATGTATGTATTTATGTATGTATGTATGTATGTATGTATGTATGTATGTATGTATGTATGTATGTATGTATGTATGTATGTATGTATGTATGTATGTATGTATGTATGTATGTATGTATGTATGTATGTATGAGCACTTGTTATAGCGCCCCTCAACATCTCTACTCAGAGGCGCTCCAGACTACAGCGCGGACACTGAATCGGAATTTAACGCCGAAGCGCATGAGCAATTGCGAGTGAAGGACTTGCCCAGGGTCCCTACGCGGCGGCTTGATGTGGATCCGAACCCGCAACCCTCCGGCCGCAAGGCACCGAATATGCCCCTACACCACCGCGCCCCACAATGCATAAGGTGTCAAACGTTGGCGCAACAAAACAAGTCGTTATCAGGTAAACACTTAGAAGATCAGAAGATCAGTTCAATGAGGGATAGCTAGACTCACTGTCTTGTGCATCCGAGATAGATTGCCTATGTTGAGATGTCAATCGAATAGCAATTAGCCAACAAACCCAATTATTCGCTAATAACTTAATATAGGACGTGGTGGTGTAACGTATGTTCTGTGCCTTGTAACCGGAAGATCGGAGGCTGGATTCTACCTCAAGCCTCTGCGTAGCGACCATGGACAAAGTTGCTCACCCAGAATAATGAGGAAGGCAACAGGACACCACATCTCTCATCTCATCTCCGGGTGGCATAATACCCAATGGACTTTCTTGATCTAAAGTCCATTGGGTTTTATGTCACCCGGAGATGAGATGACAGATGTGGTGTCCCGTTGCCTTCCTCATTATTCTGGGTGAGCAACTTTGTCCATGGTCGCTACGCAGAGGCATCTCCGGGTGGCATAAAACCCAATGGACTTTCTTGATCTATCTGGCTATCTATCAAATTTATATAGCGCCTCCTCAAGATTACTAATCAGAGACGCTCCCGGTCAAAAAGGAAAGTCTTAAGTAATTTATCAAAAGAGCCAGAAAAGTCTCGCTGAAGAGAACGCAGGTAAGAGGGGAGACCATTCTAAATAAAAGGACCCACGATCGAGAAAGCCCGACGCTGTCTAGTGGCAGAGCGAGCATGCGGAACCATCAAGTCACATGTAAAGGCCGAGCGCAGAGAGCGGCGACAAGACCAGGCCGAAGTCAAAGTATACAGCTAGGTAGGTAGGTGCTCTCACACCCAGGGAAGAGAACTAATCATCATCATCTGCATAATATATTCGAGACAGTCTATACTAGTTTCCAAATAATCAAACCAGAATTTAATCGACAAACCGAACACCGTGTACTGTAGAGCGAATCCTCCACCGTTAACGGAAGAGTCTGCGAAGAATTTCAGCTCAACAACGGGACAGTTGAAGAACCGCAATGAGGTCCTCGGAATAGTCGTACCACAGTATCTCTTTCGAAAATCCAGGTTCTCATCATCCGCTTCGTTGCACGTTATCTATGCGTGTTAACAAATCAATATAAATGTAAATTCTTAACAAAAGGATCTGAGGTGCTAATTGTCTAAAAAAAGTACAACTTTACATTTTCTCTTTGCACAGTTTACATTTATTTGAATACGATTTACATTACTTGTGAATTTACATTAATTGGCTTCGAATGAGCATTAATTTATCGACAATAATATTAACATTTAAAATTTATTAATTTTCTTTGCAATTTACATTTTTCGTTATTTTAGGCCTATTGCCAAACAATTTGCATTTGTTTGCTAACAAGCAACGATAAGTTTAATTTCTATTTGTTAATTGACCATGAGCCAGCAGTCATAGCTTCGACTCACCAATAGCCAGTCGCGAGTGCAATTGTCAGCATAACTCGGCAACTCCAAATCAAAGTTGAGGAACTTGAGTACAACAGAATTATTGCGACCAACGTCGATGGAATATGTGCAGCTGATGTTGTGTGGATACGCAAGAGGAAAGTTCGGAGATGTAACGACACCGTTCGGACCAGAGAACGAAGTATTGCCACAGTCTACATTGGATGCACAGAAATCAGCCGTGCATTAATGAGTTATAATCTAAAGCCTATAATGTCACTGAATGTAGCAGGTGTTGATTTAATTAAATTTAGTATATTTCATTTAATTTGTTGGAAGCAATTGTTAGGCTTAGAAAATCAAGAAATCTGAATCTAGGTCATTGAGGAATGTTCTCTCGGGACCAATGTCCAAAGTGAAGTATAATGGCTTCTGCATGGATAAACTGCCACCTGCCATCTTCATAAAAGGCTGTGAAGTTAAATTAATTTTAAGGGCCGTTGGCCAAATATCTATCTTTTTCTGTACAATGAAATTAAATTGGTCTTCGATTATTCTCGAAATGGTGCCAGCATTATATTTCACCTTGCCTAATTGCAATAATCGCCCCTCATGGTGGGCATCACTTCAATTACTATTCTGTCGGAAAATGCGTCTATCGGTTAATTGTTGCATAGATGTTTTAGAAATAAATAACACTAACCGTTTTGGGCGGATGCGACTTGATGCATGACGAAAACGGAATACACCGTCAACTGAAGCAGGGTCCACATTGTTGACCGTGTCTTTGAAGCAACTCATCCAACTTTTTACTTTCCAATTGTTTCTATTCAATATCAGGAAACGGTAGAACTACGGTGCGTGTAATGGTTAAACAACTAGCTTTGGACTACTGTTAACAACACTTATCAAGACCTTATTGCGGTACGTACGATCTCTATCCAAAAAGAGTTACGTTTAGACCTATTACACTGCAGGAGCAGGTCAACGCTACCGTATATACATGTAGGCGCATCCGGACGCAGGATACGAATGAGCGAACCTACTCGACAATAATTATAGGATTTTGGATGCGTTACTGTTGACGTAAGCTATGGCTATCAAGCTACACACGAGCGGCATTAAACAATTATCTTCTGTTGATGGCCAACGGTTGTAGCAGGTCTAGTAGCAGTGTGGCTCGAGAGTTTACTGAGGCAGTGCAATTAAATTCTTCCGTAAATTATGCGTATTATATATTATATATACCATACATATTATATACCATGCATTATATTTACATGTACCATGCTATAGAAGGAAGGATGCATTTCTGGTATGCTAGTCTTCGCAGATTTCTAGGTCGTCATCATCACCACCACCACCACCACCACCACCACCATCATCATCATCATCATAATTATATTGTTGTATTTTATCGCCCGAGGTGGAAAAAATCCGTCAGGCTCTAAGAACCGATAGAACTGGGTAAAAGGTTCTCGTCCCCATCGTGCTGAATAAAAGGGCCACTGAACGCTATTTGCATTAAAACGCTGTGTGTAAACAGATAGGCGTTGAGAAAGGTGGGTTGTCTCGCGGGGATGTCCCGTTGCACAGTTTCCGCGGAGGCAAATCGCATTAAAGCATTGAATGTTGCTTGAGAGGCGCTGGAAGAGGTAATTTAAGGGCTATAATAATAAATTATTATTACTATTTTTCCCCGAGGTACATATGATCCCTCAGGATTGCAAAAATTAGGGGGGGCATTGTTCTGGAATGGCTAATCTTCACAGATGGATTGGTGGGTTAGCAAAAGTGCTAGAAAAAGCAACTGCGTTGAAGCGCTGGATTGTCATAGATAAGCGCTGAAAAGAAAGTTGTCTCTCTGTTGTCTCCTGATGCTTGGGCGAGCATCAGGAGACAACAGAGACTTATTATTATTATTATTATTATTATTATTATTATTATTATTATTATTATTATTATTATTATTATTATTATTATTATTATTATTATTATTATTATTATTATTATTATTATTATTATTATTATTATTATTATTATTATTATTATTATTATTATTATTATTATTATTATTATTATTATTATTAGTAGTAGTAGTAGTAGTAGTAGTAGTAGTAGTAGTAGTAGTAGTAGTAGTAGTAGTAGTAGTAGTATCATCATCATCACCATCATCATCATCATAATCATCATCGTCGTCGTCGTCATGATCAGCATCAACATTGTTATTCTTTTTCCAGGAATGACAGATTGTCTTAGGTATCTAGCATAGGACAACAGCGCTGTTCTAAGTCAAACAGACTTTCTATTAATTTGCAACTTCTATGGCGCAAATTTTCAGGCACAATGCCTTAACCGTTGGGCTGCACCGAAATGCCGTATTAAGAACATTGTTCGGTTTGCGGGATGCAGAGGCGAAAATCTGTGCATAACTTTTGGAGGACAGATTTTTTCGGGGGCCGGATTTTTGCATAGCCTATATTGGGAGGGGGGCAGATAGGGATTGCGCCACTGGCGGGATAGGCTTATCTGGAGTTTCTGTACCAGCCTCTGCATCTGTGAGTCTATCAATTATCTTCATCTGTATTTGTTTAATGATAATACGTGTGTGTGTATTCATGTACTTGAACTTGTTCCGTATGTAGGCCTAGAATTGTGATGAGCTTGATAAAAAATGTGACCATCCTGGCTAATTACCCCACAAAATTGTGTTTCAGGCACACAGTTCTATGACCTTTCGGATCGGGACCTGGCTTCTTCCGATGACTATGAATTCTAATTGCGCTTTTTAACGTTGCTCCAGAAGTTTTCTAATAAAATTATATTATATTAGAATAGAACTTCATTTGCATGGATGGCAATAGTAGTGAGACAAGCTCGACTCTGTTTCAAGTTGATAAGTCAGCTATATAATTTTTGCGATTTAACGTCATTTCTTATCTAAAACTGGTAGGCCTTATAGCTGTAATTTATCTTCGGAGCAATTTTCGTTTTTCTTCCTATGAAGCGCTTATCTCTTCTGACAACATTTGCACAAAGTCCACTTCTGTGGGCGAATAATAATTAATAAGAATCTTCAACAATGTTGTTTTTATGATAATACGCGCGTATGAATTACTGTACGAGACCTTGTTCAGCATGTATAATTGTACGGAGTTTCCTTAGAAATAATTTTGCTTATCTTGGCAAATTATCCCGCAAAGCGTTTTGTCAAGCACACGACCAACACACATTAATCAGAAAGAGAAACACGCGCACCGCATGTTATCTAGAAGGTAATAATTACTGGCCATTATTGATGATTAAATATAGTAATTAATTCAGTTTGTTTTTAAGCCCGTATGACAGAATCGAAAGGTCGTGTGTTCTTACAAGTTACATGTATATGGCAATACTGTAATACAGTCATGTAGGCCCTAAATGCTCAATCAATGGTCGACGTTATGTCGGTTCGTATTATAGGCTACCAATATCCAGAGCAAGTCCGGTCAAAGGAAATAATTATTGTGCGTGTCTACAAGTTTTAATTCGTGTATACATTTATCAACTGTCTCTACATTCATTATACGTTCAACATTAATATTATACGTTAACTCATGCTTACACTTACTACGCGCTATATATAATGCATTCAAATAGTTTGGAAATAACCGGAGTAAGAGAGATTGCTCTATAGTAACTATCAACGGAACTCATATCAGCCATTTTGTTTCTGACCAATGGGATTATAATGCCATTACCAAAAGCATCCGGCACAAAACCATGACAAACCATGCCTCTAAGCATGGCAGTGAGTAGAAGCGGTTGAGCGTGTAGCAAATACTCCGCACTAGGACCATCAGGTCCAGTCGCTTTACCAAGTTTCAATTCGTGTATACATTTACCAACTGTCTCTACATTAATATTATACGTTAACTCACTCTAACACTTACTACGCGAGACATTCAAGTCACTAACAGCTGCCCTGTCCATATGTGAAGACAGTGAAGTGTGATACACAGAAGCAAAGTAGGCTATTTAGTAAACTCATTTGCAATTCCAACATCATCATGCACACTATCTACTGCGCCTTTGCAATTCGAAGCCATGACAGATGGAACTTACGATTCCAGGATTTCCAAAACTCAACCAAGATTAATATTATGTGTGCGAACATTGGACCCAATGCATTCTCAATGAAGCCAAAACATTGATTTAACTAATCTTTATACCGAATGGAATATTAGAGTACCACGGAAACATTAACGATTGCCACAATGCCAACTGAAGCGCATTAGCGCAACACAGCCTCCTTCAAAGTCAGATCCAATAACTTTAATTTGATTTGACAAACTCTTGTGCCACATAACGGCCACTCCACCAAACAGACTGCCTTGTATGCAAAGAACTGTGCGTCGAGTAGATTTAAGTTGACCATGTACCGACTGGAGTCAATCAGTGCTCTTGTAAGGCAATGATGTGGTGAGTTGCACCCAAGTCCTGTAACACGGTAGCACTTGTCGTGAAACCAGCATTTTAAATGAACATTTTGGTCCGTCCAAGGCCCTTATTCTTTCAGGTTCTATTTTGCTATCCTTCTTCTTGAAGTACCAGTCCCGTACCTTTGTCCTTTCAGGTCGATTAGATTCTTGATTATCTTTGTATATGATTGGACATGAGACTCTGAAAGCAGCCGATTTAAGGTTTCGTGCAGCCGGAACACTCATCCTAGAGCACTGAACGTCTTTGAGGCCTGCATTCTCTAAGAACGTCTCCGTTGAATCACCGTGCATTATTCCTATGAAAGCAGTAATAATTCTTCTTTGCAACACATTTATGCATACTGCGCTCGTTGTCATGTTTTTGGACCAATAAATACGTCGACGTGTACCTCCCGGTTAAGATCTCGAACCTAGTGCGACGTATGGCCGTGTTAGCGATTGTGTAGCTACATGCTCCATCAGGGTATAGGACTTCTAAGAACCTCAGCCTAGGACGCCCGAACGGCCTCCTTTGGAACCACAGTCACTGGAGCCTTTTTCGCCGTCGCTACGAGTCGGTTCGTATGTAACTGGTACTGTATTGTGAACTGCTTAAAGTATGACGTCCCTGTTCAAGGTGTTGAATGTACTGGCAAAATATAGTTTGACAAAAACCTGATCCTAAGGCATGCTTGTTATGAATCCTCTGGCTGCATGGACTACCGCTTCTCCAGCATCTGCAGTGGCAATGTCGACCTGGAGCGGACCAAAGAAAGACGCCTGTTTATCAACCACATAATTATTTGTTAGCATGCACATTTGGCTGCCAATCTCCTTCAAACATATCCAATCACAATGGGTCTGTGGTCCCCGATTCTCTTCGAGAGAGCAACGGGTGTGCCACAAACAGCAACTTGCGAACAGTATGAGGGCACTGCTCCCTCAACAGAACATTGACAAAACAGGTTGAGGCCTGAAGGATTTCTTGTGAGGTTTCTCGGTTATTTTCAGAAGGTCTAGCGGTTGCTGTGAGCGGAAGCCATCCGGCACCCCACCGACCCGAACTGCACCCTCCACGTCCCTCTCTGTCACCTTGTACGAGTGTTAACAATGGATCGGGCAGTCATACAACGTTGACTGATCGAGTATTCTCTTCTTTATTGTACCACTGAACAAATATCAATAACAGGCATAATCTCAGTCGAGTACTGCTCTGCTAGTATCAGTCGGATACCTGGCTTGCAGTTTCTTTTGTTGCAGAGGCCGGAAATATAATATACGTGTGGCAGCTTGGACGTTTCACTCCTTATTATAGGGTGTCCAATAAGTTCGTGAACGATTTTGCTTGCAGAAAGCAGAAAATTTATGCAACATACATTAATAATGCTTATGTCATTTGAAAGAGCTGTATGTCCCGAAACCAAAAAGTGTAAAAAGTGTGAGGTTTTTGCAGCTAGGAAATTACGTCATCAATTTATGCTGAGAGGCTATTTTTAGCGAATTTTATGCAGTTCGCGATCGTTTTTTGTAAACAAACTCGGAAATGGGCTAAATAGCAGACGTTCAGTTACGCTCGAAAGCTGCTATTCTTGCTCAAGAAGGATATTCATATTCCGTTATAGGCCATAAATTAGGACGATCGAAAGGTTGGGTTGCAAAATGGGTTGAAAGAAGCAAGCAAGGCGAGTTAGGCGATCATGCACGATGCGGTCGACCAAAGATTTTGACACAGGCTGCTATTAAAATAATCAAAAGCGAAATACAGACGAGGATTTGGATTGAGACAGATAGAAAAATCTCTCAAGGCAGGTGGACTGAAGGGCAACAAAGAAACAATCAGAAATTACATGAAAGTGGAGTTGAAGTGGAGAAGTTGGAAACGCAGAAAGACGCCATTGCTAACAGACGCTCAGAAGAAAAAACGCTTGTTATTCGCGCGGCAGCATAGACATTGGAAATTCGAAGACTGGTCTAATGTTTTGTTTAGTGACGAATCGCCGTATCAAGTGTTCTATGTTCCAAACTCACGCAATGACACCGTTTGGGGTTCGCAAGAAGAAAATGTTCCTGTGGCCTCGCAGGTCAAGTTTAGTCCGACTGTTCTTGTGTGGGGAGGTATGACAGCCTCAGGATTAACGCGACTACATTTTGTACCTCAGCATACATCAATTAACTCGGAGTATTATATCAATAACATTTTAAAGAAGGAATTGAAACCAGTTTACGACAGACTGGACACTTCTGGAACGATCTCGAAACGACGACTATTCACTGACAACGCCGTTGGCGTTTTCCAGCAGGATGGTGTGGGAGCACATACATCTGCTGTTTCGCGAGCATGGCTGAACGAAAATATTCCTAACTACATTGAAAACTGGCCTCCAAACTCTCCTGATCTCTCACCGATTGAAAATCTCTGGAGTATACTGTCAAGCAGTGTCTACAAAGATCCTGAACCAAAAACTCCTGCTCAGCTAAAACGTCGTTTGCGAAAAGCATGGAATTCGATATCGCTTGAAACTTTGCACAACCTCATCTAATCTTTGCCCAGACGAATGAAAGCTGTTATAGCCAGCAAAGGCAACACTATTGCCTATTAAATGGTACAATAATTATTGATTTTTGTTGTGTAGTTTTTTTAACAACAAACTAGCAAAATCGTTCACGAACTTATTGGACACCCTGTACTATTACTATTACCCTTATAATTTCTTTTGTTATTATTATTTCTGTTACTATTGTTACACACTGGTCGTAGCTCGTGACCTGGATTCTCGCAAAAGGTCCCAGCCAGTATGTACAGAACAACCAAGTCTTGTCAAAGTTCAGTATTCTTTGTAAAAACATCAGACGATCAACAACAGACATCCACAGTTAGAAGCAACTGAACTCCAGAGTTCACATATCAGCCATTTTTAAACACATTAAACAAGGATGGGTACATTCTCGCAAACCACTGTCTACGCACTCATCCCTTTACTATCCCAACCAAAGGACCCTTCCCGGAAAACAGGAACCTTCCAGCTCATCCTTCCATAAAACTACAAGCCGGAGAGACAGGTGTAATTCTACCTGTTACATGCCATGCCAAATATCGTCACCCTTTACAATGGCTGGCATGTAGCACTATTACTATTATAATTATCATTACCACTATTATCATTATCGTTATTATTACTTTTTAAATGCCCCGAGGTACGTAATTATGATCCCTCATTAATTAAGAACAGCACCTATTTGTCGTTTAGGTCTGGTGTGGCAGTATTATTACAATAATTATTATCATGATTATTGTTCTGACTATTTTTATTGCTTTTTTACCCCTGTAGGTACAGGTGATACCTCGGGGTCTTAGATATTAATTTACTATTTATGGGTTGGCAAAACCTCGTCAACTTACGACAGAGAAAAAGTGTTGCGAAATGCCATGGCATTGAATCTTTATTATCATTATAATTATCATTATAATTATCGTCATCCGAAATACCAGTGGTTGTGGTGGTGGTTTTTAAAACTACAACTACTATCAATAAACATTAGAATTTGGAATAATGCCCGATTAAAGTTTTTTTAATTTTTCTTTCCAACTCAAGACTCAATGCAACACGAAAATCTTCCGAAAAGCAGTTCCAGATGATCAGCGATCGGTCTTTGATTTATCAACCAAAGTCTTTCAACCAGCAAATCTCCAATACCGCGAAAGCAACACAGTTTTGTCTCAAAGCAATATACAGTGCGCCTTTACAATGCTTACAAGCTATTTATAATTACTTAATATTTCTTTAACATACTTTTAGACTGTTTACTTATTAGGCTCAATAATTAGTCTCTTCAATCGCGTCATTGTGTTATGCACAAGGCATCAACGAATAGCGAAACTAAAACAATACGTAAACATATTAACCCTTTAGCTGCCGAGCGGTCATAGGTCAGACAAAGCCTCGTGTGCCGACAGCCAACACGAAGATGTAAAATTTTTGTTATTGTTGCAGTTGTAGTTTCTGTGCTACATTCACTGTTGCAATTACTATAATCCGTAATAATAAGACTAAAAATATCATGTTTATGTGAACATTGCTATTGCTCATTTATTTTCAACAGATACTGAGTCCCTAGTATGCTAGGAAGGTATGGGTACTTGTAACTGAATGTTCAGTGCAACTTCTGCAGACTGGGTCATTCTTTCAGCCACATGATATTTCCAGTATTTTATTTTGGTATGATATGCTTCAAAACAAGCATTGATATAAAAATAATACAGTGATATACTTTGATATCGGATATAATATATAACTTTATCAACCTTAGGTAGGTACTTGGCTGAGGCTGAATAGGCTAATCAACTTTCAAACACTTCCCGAGCCACTGCTTTCTTGGAACAAACACGACACTAAAATCGCGGTCTACTAACGTACCAAGCACTTGTTCTTTAGTAAACCTCTTTGCAACCATGTAAAAATGTCAACAGTTATAGAAATATGTGGAACGTTATCATAATAAAATGCTAGTAGTAACTGCAAAGCATCTGTGATAAAACACCTAAAAATGAGCAACACATTTAGCACTTCTAGCACTGACATCAGCTTTACAAATAGAGCACAAAAGTAGCCCAATAGTAGTCCAAACATTGCAGAATATACTCTGCTGACTTTCATGTGCCTAGGCTTTGAATAATATGTAGTGCCTACAGTGCCACACTAGGCATAGAGGCGACTGTGTGCATGACGAGCGCCGCTCGTCATAAGGGCACACAGCATACCGATAATTCATGACGAGCACCGCTCGTCAATACGGCAGCTAACGGGTTAATATCCAGAATATCAGTACACTACGACTAAAGAGTTATTTATCACGTCCGATTATAGTTGACAAAAGTAAAAGTATCAGTTATGATCACCTTAACTAAGAGAAGAATAATTTTTGACCAATGAAGACATGGAACCAAACCCAAGCGGCGAATATAATCCGTCAGGATGCCTCCTCAGGCGCAGTAGCTGTCCGTGAAGGCCGAGGTTTTGCGAGGAAAGGCAGGATGCCGACTCTAGAGACCTGGTTGAATTTCGTTGTGAATCTCTGTAGCATTGCTGCCGGATGATGGTTCCTCGTGATCACTGACGGACATCGGTCTCAGAGGAAGGTATTTTGTGGTATCTCGGTCCTGATTGCGATGAGCTCCAAACAGCGATCCTGAAAACAGTTTATGCTGCTATTTATGGACAATAAAAGAAAGTAACAGTTTATTGCATTTATGACAATATATTATGTTTACAGGAACAGATACAGGCTCACAACAAAACGTACAGTAGGAACCAGGTAAACAGGCCATAAGCTCATGCAAGAAATACCTTTGTCGTTCTGGTTGACAGCAAGTCCGTGCAATATTCCACGTTAACCATGTCCGACGTTGCAACTTGAATCTGGAACGATTTCTCTTCCGAATCTCACCGTAAATGAACTGGTGCCAGTTTTTACATTAATATAGTCGCTCAGCCACTATCATCTGCCTGAATCTCCTCTATCACCACTCTGGCTTTCACTCCAATTAAAGGTCTCGCCCTTCAAGAATTCCTTCCCTGGTCCATCAATTCCTTAGTCTTCCAATCTCACTCGTTTTAAACGACGCCTGGTCTCTATGGCAACAGGACATGGTTCATGACTTAGTACATGGTCGTAAATGAACTGGTGCCATTCTCGTTAAATCTTAGATAGCGATTTAGAAATGTTGAGTTCACGATTGCATTAACGATCGCACACATTTCAGTAATTGTAGGCTAATATATTTCTTAATATCTTAATTGACCTTGAGAATCTATTCCAAAGTACACCAAGAATCTCTGTGTTTCTATCTGGAGCCAGCAGTGTCGATGAAAACTGCAATATAGCGCCTGAAATCTTGAAACCGCTCAATTGTACAACCATTTGTGATTTCGTTTTCATTTGACCGTCCTTCTGGAGCAGTTTTCTTTTCAAAATAAAATCTTTGCTGCTAGAAGAGCTCAGGAATATGTTTCGTCACTTCAGAGGATCTTCTATAGAGAGTTACACTTATGTTCAGCCACTGCTATACGAAGGCGCTGTATAGATGGTCTGTTGCATGCAGACATACACCTGATTACAACCTGCTTTCGTAGAGTCAGCTTCCAATTCCAGCTGATGTGCTTCTTCCTCACTCGCTTGCTGAGGCATCTCTGATCGACTTTTCTTTCGATGTCGTCTGAACAGCAAGAAAGCACCGAGACAGATGGCACCAGTTACCACAAGAATCACCGTCAATGATATTCCGACTGCATGTCCGCGTTTTCCACTTAAGTTCATCTGGGTGTTAACGATAAGATCACCTGAAAGAAACAAAACGTTAGGAGATTGCAATTTCATGGACATAATTATTAGACATCAGGAAACGATAGGTGATTCCGAGTAAAGAGGCAACTTAAAGATCATTAATGCAGAAATTAGATTCGATCACATGCCATAGGCCTACCCTATAGAGTCGAACATATGATGTGGAATGCTGGCAACGTTCCAGGGTCAACTTGATTTTTCTTCTAATAAACAATACTTGATGATGATGATGATGATGATGATGATGATGATGATGATGATGATGATGATGATGATGATGATGATGATGATGATGATGATGATGATGATGATGATGATGATGATGAGAATGCAATTGATGATGTTAGTCATGAATGCAGATTTCTACCCTGACACGAAGTACCTGAGTGTGTAGTAGAACAGTCGCAGGTGGTTCCGTCTGCGCTTTTCTTGCAACCGACTTCGCACTTTCCACTTCCAGTAACTGGTATCCCTGTTGAGATTGAAATTTCTGGGGCTTGGCTGGTATCTTCAAGTGAATGCAAATTCTGATTCAGTAAACTAATTAGCTTTGAGAAGGCTATGCAGCAAAATCAACTTTAAAATCATGCCAAAAGTCCGCTCAACCAACATAGGAATCAGACGCAGCAGGCAACAAAGCTATGGGTATAGTTGCAATTTTAACTGCTCATTGATGTAGAGCATCGGCAGGAAGATTCATCGCAGGTGCTCCCGACCTGACGATAAATGACCACGATCGACTAGAATGATGTATATGTGAGTGTGGAGGTGCATGTGTGTGTATGACATGGTATATATCTTCCAAGTGTTCTAGGATGATTGGTCATAGGACGATCGGTCATAGGGCCTATAATTGGTCATAGGACTATTGGTCATCTGCCGCTAGTAAACCGACGTAATTGGTTGTGGGCGTTAGCTATGGACAATCTTTGTGTTAAGCTTAACACACCGAACGCAAAATAAGCAGAAATTAGGGCCATTCATCGATATTAGACAAATGCAATCATTGCCAATCAAGAAACATTAGCATTATTACTTACAGGTATCGAATCAATCGATAGGACCTATGACCGAATGGCCCTATGACCCATTTGACCAATGACCGGTAGGCCGTATGACCGATAGTCCTATGACCAATCGTCCGATGACGAATCGTCCTATGACCAATCGTCCTATGACCAATCGTCCGTATACCCTTCCAATGGTGTGTGTTTTTATAGGTGACATTTCCGCTGGCAGACCTCATTGGATTGGTACAACAGTGTCGCGTCCTTAGCGTATTTGTAACAGGTTGCTCCAGATAAGACCACCTAAAATATGGGACGCCGTGAAAAACAATTATTGTCTGGATCAATACACTTAATATTGAGCCTTTTGGGCACCTCGTAAAGGCGCTGTATAATTTTCAGTCTAAGTGATATGAACAGATCTATGTTGAAAGTGTGAGGTGTGTTTTCGACATACCATCACGTCCGATGATCTTCGCCCGTGAGATAAAACTGACCTGGGAGACAATCGCACTTGGTAGAGTCTGAAGTGAGCTTACATCCTGTTGCGCAGCTCTTGTCTGTTCCAACTGGCTCCTCAGTAGCCGAGATGGATGTAGTTGGCAATTCACTTGTAAGCACATTGTCAGCTGCTCACAAAAGTAAAGAGAGGGAAACTTAGAATGCGCAGTAGAATATATTATATGACCCTGTCGCTCTCTGATAATTTATTATTATGCTTCTCGTTTACCGACTAAAGGTCTGTTCCATTACTGATTCCAGAAATTCTAAGTAAACACGGAGTACAAATTATACTCTGTTTAGATGTGGAACAAGAGCAAACACAGTTGAGAGGGAAACTTAGAATGCGCAGTAGAATATATTATATGACCCTGTCGCTATCCAAGCAAAGAGTAGAGGATACGAAACATTATTATATTTGTCATTGTGAAAATTTGTGATAGAGTCTCCGAATAAAGAAGCTGAATCAAACGTGCAGTTTGCTGGTTATGCTTGCTCTTTTTTCCATAAAATACAATCTTAGAACCAAGGCTACGGTTGAATTGCTTGCTTGGCTTCAAGAAAGTGAAAAAAGCGCATCCATTTTGGATATGTTGGAATTTGTAAGCCTAACTCTGGGCCTTAATAATTATGGTACCGTAAAATTTGTATTCGCATAGGGTCAGTGATTTTTCTGCTTCTTACAACAGTTTTAGATTATTTACTCAGATTTCTGATAACTGATTGAGATTAAAGTGTTATTCAGAATAGTATTACCGTTGCTGGTGACCGTGTATTCGATGCGAAATGTTTTCCCAGTGTCCTCAGAATCTCTGTGAAAGCCTACTTGGATTGCTGTGCATTCGGGAAAGGTTAGCTGTGTGCTCGAGTTGAGATGACCGCAGGTCATGTGACTTATGTTGAGATTCAATGGAGCCTCACCGTCGATACAAGTGAGCTAAGCAGAGAACAACAGGCAGGGTATGGGTGAAAGTTACACATAGCGCTATCTTTAATAGAAAGACTGAAATTATGAGTTGGGGCGCAGCATGAACTCTAAGGTTAATGATATCGTTATGCTAGGCGCATTTCAGAGATTTGAAAAAGGAGCTGATCAGTACACTTACCTACATTCACATGTAGTAGGCTACAATGTAATGTAATGTAATGTAATGTAATGTAAATCTTCGAAAATTTCTCAGCGCCCACAAAAGCCACGTCAGGGAGACCAGCTTATTCACCGGCGCTATATCAAATCAAGTCCGCAATAGCCAAAACTCCTCTGTTCGTTTCGGTGCCAGGTCAAAATCCGGGAGGTCAAGCCAAGGAGACAGCATGGTGCTACGGTGGCAATCGGTGATGATGATGGTCGTGTGGTGGCGCAGGAGTTGAATCAGGATAGGATATCTTGAAGAGTTCGGTTTTCAGTCGTGAGTGAAAAGCAGAAGAGGAGAGTGCAAGCGGAGGAGAGTTTGAGTTAAGAGGCGAGATAGGATGATGAGCAAACTGGCGGAGGTCTTTTGGGAGTCTGTTCCAAAGAGCTGGTGCTGCATAGACTAAGGAGCGGTTGCAGAATTTCAGAGAGGATGAGACTGGAGGCCGGGATAGAGAAAGGTATGATGATGAGCGAGTAGACCCAGGCGGTTGGATGGTGAATAGCTGGCGAATGTAAGAGGGTTTAGACGTTTGAAGGGCATTGTAGGTAAGAGATACTATTTTGTAATGGATGCGCTGAGGGACTTTAAGCCAATGAAGTGATTTCAGAACAGGGGTTATGTGGTGGTGTTTGGGAGTTTTGGTGACTGCGCGGGCGAGCGGATTCTGGATTGTTTGCAGGCGTTTGATTTGAGAAGAGTCGATGTTGTAAAAATGGAATTGCAGTAGTCGAGTTTGGAATGAACAATTGAGGTGGCTATTGTGCATGCAGTCTTGTAATCAAGTATTGGGCGCAATCGACGGAGGTCACGGATGTGCATATAGCAGGTGCGAGATAGCTGGCTGATGTGGTCGGAAAAGGTGAGGTTTTTATCGATGATGATTCCAAGATTGCGGACAGGAGAAGAGTAAGGTGCGGGAGAAGTGAGATCGGTTGGACAAAGGTCGGGAGGATAGGCTAGTTTGTTTAATTGTTCGCGGAGGCCAATAATGAGGAATTCTGTTTTTGAAGGGTTAAGGCATAGCAGATTAGCGGTCATTCAGGCTGAAATCTGGGTGATTGTGTTGCGTAGATGATTTAGTGCGTCTGGAAGTGAGTGAGGGGAGAAAGAAATGAAAAGCTGTGTGTCGTCGGCATAGAGATGATGGTCAGTAGAGGATGAGGAAATGAGTTTGCTGAGTGGGGAGGTGTAAAGAATGAACAGCAGAGGACCGAGAACAGAACCTTGAGGAACACCGCAGGTGAGGGTGTGCGGATTAGATGAGTAACCAGCGGCATTGACAGTGAAAGAGCGTGATGAAAGGTATGATTTTATCCACAATAGGGCAGTGCCAGAGATTCCAAATACAGAGGAAAGGCGTTTGATGAGGATAGAATGGTCTATTGTGTCGAAGTCGGCAGAGATGTCTAAGAGGCACAAACAAGAGACTTGTTGACGGCCTATCGCCATGACAAGTTTGTTGTATAGCGAGGCAAGGACAGTTTCGGTAGAGTGGTGCTTGGTGTAGGCAGATTGATTTGGGTTTAGAAGATTGTTTGAGATGAGGTAGCCGTTGAGACGAGAGAGGACAACCCGTTCCGAGAGCTTAGATAAGAAAGAGAGATTTGAAATTGGACGGTAGTTGGAGAGGAGTTCTTTGTCAAGGGATGGTTTTTTGAGAAGTGGTTTGACAACAGAGTCTTTGAAAAGTAAAGGAAAATTACCAGTCGATAGAGAGAGGTCTAAAGAAATATTTTGGAATCTATCTTCAGCAGATGAGGGTATACTAGCTTACCTTGCATAACCTTTCTTTAGCTTATTTGACCTAACTTTTCTTTAGACCTACTTGAATTTTAAACGTTTAGACTGACGTTTTAAGTTAACCGGATTTTCGAGGTGGTATTAGTACACATCAGCAACGGTGCAAGTTATGTAATGTAAATCACCGAAATTTTCAGCTCCACGCTAGCTTATACAAGGCCAGTGTATAAACTGGCAAACTGGTGGGGGTTATACACCGACACTGTATCAAATCAAATCCGCAATAGCTATGTTGTTTGGTCCGCTCCAGTGCATGCCAGGTCAGAATCCTGGGAGGTCAAGGCGAGAAGACAACATGGTACTACGGTGGAAATCGTTGATGATGGTTGCCGTGTGGTGGTGTAGGAGTAGAGCCAAGATAGGTTAGCTTGAAGAGTTCGGTTTTCAATCGTGAGTGGAAAGTAGCAGAGGAGAGGGCAAGCGGAGGAGAGGTGAAATTTACAGGTGAGATAGGAAGATGAGCAAACTGGCGGCTATCTTTTAGGAATTCTTTCTTAAGGGTAGGTGCAGCATAGACTAAAGAGCGGCTGCTGAATATCAGAGGAGACTGGGGGTCGAGATAGAGAAAGATATGATAAGCGAGTTGACCTGAACGGTTTGATGGCGAATAGCTGGAGAATATAAGAAGTTTGACAGGCTTGAAGAAAATTGAAGGAAAAGGATAAAACTTTGCAGCATCTGCGCTGAGAGACTTTTAGCCAACGAAGTGATTTCAGAACAGTGGTTATGCGGTTGTGTTTGGGAGCTTTTAATACAAGAATGCCAATACATAGAAATTTTATTTTATTATTATTATTTTTTCCCGATGTACACTTGATCCCTCAGGATTGCAAAAATTAGGAGGCGCGTTGTTCTGGAATGGCTAGTCTTCACAGATGGCTTTGTTAATGAGAAAAGTGCTAGAAAAAGCAACTGCATTGAAGCGCCGAATAGCCGTAGATAAGCGCTGAAAGGGAAAAGTTGTCTCTCTGTCCTCTGACGTTTGGGCAAGCCGAGGAGGTTGATCAATGCAAGGCCTTCTTGGTTTATTGGACCCAGCGTTTCAAAGGCCAAGGGGCATAAAGCAGTAAAATGACAAAATGGCAATAGGCCGCATTTGTTTTTTTTTTTTGTGTACATTTTTATGCCACGAGGTATGCATGATTGTTCAGGGACTTAAACATTAATTAAGAACAGCAGAAATTATCTGGAACGGCACCTATTCGTCGTTGAGGTCCAGTGTGGCAAAAGTACCGCGTTTGTTTGTTTATTTTTCGTTTATTACTATTATTACCATTGTTATTATTATTATTATTATTATTATTATTATTATTATTATTATTATTATTATTATTATTATTATTATTATTATTATTATTATTACAGCGCAGTGCGTTTGTTAGGCGCTTAAATAAAGATTATTATTATTATTATTATTATTATTATTATTATTATTATTATTATTATTATTATTATTATTATTATTATTATTATTATTATTATTATTATTATTATTAATTATTATTATTATTATTATTATTATTATTATTATTATTGTTTGACTCTAATTTATAGCGCTCCTAAACAAAATAGGAAGCTTGCACAAAACGCTTAACAGAAAAAGCAATCATAATAAATCTTAAACAAATATGTTCTAAGGTTAATTTTGAAAATCGATCATGTTAAAGATATACGGATAAAGTCCGGGAGTTTGTTTCATTCAGCCGGGCCGTTTAGCGCAATGCCTTATAGTTTATTACTTTTTGTTGGATCATCAATAAACAGTGGGTGGATCAACTAAAAGTGATATAACTTTTGTTCTGTTTGAAATGTTTGGTGGAATTTAGCCGTTGTACGTAGATATGAATTACTTTTAAGCCTGTCAATATTGATATAAAAATTCTTACTTTTGGCCGAAATATTAGCAAAAAATCTTTAGGGGTTACTTTTTTATGGCCCACCCTGTACATCCTGCCATTTGGCCTTCAAACTGTCCAGTCCTAAATACTGTCTACTACACGATCTCGGAAGTAATGCTAGAAAAAGTCACCGGAACAAAATTGCGGAACGCCTGTGAGCTAGGTCAACTGTGAGGAGGGCTTTGGATGAATTTGGTAAACGAATATTTGAAATTGCAATAAGTCAATGGGTGGAGCACCTTCCACCTGAAATGAAGCCGAGGGAGGGCATTTATGCACAAATTATACATGTAGTTTAATGCGTCAGATATGATAGTTAAAGTTGCTGTGTTTTAAAATTTGATTGAAATGCTAATTTATTTTGAATCCCACTTTCGTGACGTTTCATTAGGTGTCGATTTAGCCGTTCACCTTGTAGAGTGTCTTATTTTAGTTGCGTTTTATTTTCGAATTGCTCTTACTGAAAGTGCAAAAAATGGCAGTGCCATGGGATGCTTGAGCCAATAATATACTCAGGCAGTACTCACCAACAACCGGTCATGTTGGCAGTTTCTTCCGACTGAACTTTGAAGACTTATCGACCAAATCGTGAGCGATATCGAACTTGGTTCCATGGCGTTTATTATATAGTTGCAGTCGAGGATGCCGTCGTAATCTGTGTAATTCCACGGGAAGCTAATCATTCCGGATGGACGAACATAAGCACGAGCACCGCACAAGATATCTAAAATAAATCTCAGTAGTGAATGACTGTGAATCATGTCGTATTCACGATGTGGCGCCACACTTCACTGTCCCTTTCATATCTCCACACAGGTTACACCAAAAGATTAGATTATTCGGGTCCAAATGTAGTCCAGTCATGGCAGCCAGTGGGTTCTCCTATGGTGTATATAAGGTGAAGGCCTTCGCCGAAGGATCGCAGTCTTGCAACCGGAAATGACAGTTGAATGCCTATCGGATGGCCCATCAACAGCAAGCCGTAATCAGGTAAAAATCAAAGTAGACCTATTTATGATAATCGTGAAAATTTAAATACGAGTAAATACCGTATTTGATTAAGTCATTCCATGACTTACAGCTAAAAATCCCAAACAGGGAGCCATGGAATATGTAAGCCAGGCTCTCAAATTAACAGTGGTGACTCTACTTTAAAAGATAAAAATGCAAACCTCAAAGCTGCGAGTATAACTCTGGCTGTCCGTACTTCCGTCAGTCTGTCTGAGTCTAAATTTTCCTTAACCCTATATATTTCAGATTTACGAATAAAACAGAGAGGCATAACCCACGAGACGCATACTGAATATAGATATATATAGAGATACATATTTCGTGACGTGCCATTTACCAAGGTCTGTAACTGTGTAACGGACGTTGAATCCTCCCTCGTTTGTGTCGGAATTACTTTGAAAGTTCAGCACCACAACTGTGCAACTGGGAAATGAAAATGTCAGAGGCGTCGTTTTTATCCCACAGTATTTTCTGCTCGAAGAAATATTCACCACAAAGGATTCATCCGATAAACAGCTTACCTATGCAGAAATAAAAACTTTACTAATACATCGATAATTTTGGCGTTTCTAATTAAGGCACGAATGGTGGCTTGACTGACTGACTATGAGAATGCTAGAATGTGAAATTATCAAGTGCTTGCATATTTGAATAAATGAATGAAAAAATGCTTAGGCCTAATTGATTCTTTAATTGTTTCATTCATCGATTTGATTAATTGATTGAACGCTTTAACCTTCCAGCAGTTTTGCAAAAAGCCAGTCTGTTTTTACCTGTACATACATTTAGGCCTACGAAAATCAGGGTCAAAAAGTGAAAAATCACGGTATACTTTGAATTTTTTTAAATACACGGCGAATTCACGGCACCAATTCACAGTCATATTGTGTTAATAAAACATCGCACTGACAAACACTTTTCACTCCGTATACGACGTTACGTCAGCGGAGCCACTGTGACTTAGTAAGTAGAAATTAACGATGCCACCCACGGTTCCAAATCAGAATAGAGTGGTTTAATTTACCTTTGGCGTCGCCAGGCAGTTGACTAAAAATGCCTTCGTTCTTGGCCCAGTATGCTATTCATGATAAAGGCAGCCGTTTTAGGTCTAATTTGTTATGTTTAACATCATAAATTTATGGATTTCGAAACAAGGTGCAGCATATGTGAAAAATCACGGTAAATCCCTTGAAACGCTAATATTCACGGTTTCCGTAAATTCCGAGAGCTCGTGATTTTCGTCTAGCCCTACACATTGCGCGACGTTTATGCATGCATAACTTTAAACTCCTTACAGTCAGCCAGTCGTTATAGCAAGAGTCCATCGAAGGCGTGTACGATCTTCCGTCGAGCCTGAATAAGAGGAAAGAGAGTGAAATGGAATTCCTCCGACCGCCAGTGATGGAATACAAGCAGTTTAGATTGTGCGCATAAGACAGAGGGAACCGTGGTGAGGTGATGAATCCATTTGGTCCACTGAAGGATGTATTACCACATTCCGGATCTGACTCAGCAAGAACAGACAGCGAGTATTGTATGATATTTTCTCAGTAAAACATTCATTATCACTAACAACAGTCTTTTATGGAAATCAAATGGCACTCTATGTACACACAATGGAAATTGTGAAAGTCGTGTGGGTCTATTATCCTATAATATAAACTGTCTTCGGCTCTCAAATGTCTCTTGCTGGCCTAATATTATTGACCTTTTAGCTTGAGTAGGATACTGCTTGGTACGTCATCGGCTGATGCCTTGTAAGCTTAATTAGGCCAAATTAGGTTACACAAACCACTGAGCAGAATCTGTGAGAATTGGAAAAATAGTAACTGCATTTCAAATGGCAATCGTAATAATAGTATCGCACCGGTATATACACCGTGTCTCAAAATAAACTGTGCAAAAATTTCTTCTGTCAGAACTTCGTCAAATTTCCACCAATTTTAATAATTTTTTTGTAGGTAGATGGCAAAATAACTGAAATTTTATGCGATATATACATTGTCAACCTCACCTGACTCACATCGCCGCACTAACTTGTTAAACACAGATGTACCAATTTTGTATATAACGCTTACATTTTATTACATGAAACAAACTATCTGACGACTTAATTAGCACGCAGTAAAGTAGAAATATGGTTTACTTAGCAGAGTTTTTAATTGTTATGACAGATCTGCTTAAAAGTATTAGAATTGGTGCTCGAAATGTTCCCCGCTTACACGGACACAAGCGCTTAGACGGTGACGCCAATGGCCGATAGCAGCATCAACGTTCGACTGGTCAAAGCGCGCCTACTCGTCGTAAGTAAGCATCCAGTTATTTCATGTTTATAGAAAATATTAATATAGGCTACATGAAGCGCATATGTACAATGTCGATTAGCATGCAGTTAATTTCGATTAAAAATTTGAATCGTGCGATTAATTTTTTTAATCGATCAACAGCCCTACTAAAAATAATTGTTGTTTAGAGGTATTTTTTGATGATTGCAATAAGTCGCTGATAAACACCGCCACTTACCATAATCTCCTATCCTGTAGCGTATGGTAAATCCGGTATCGGATAAAGTATAGTCGCTGGAGAAATTAAGTAAGACACTGCGACAAGCGGGGAATCTTGCTACAATTGGATGATGGCTTCCGCATAGTTTTCTGTCTCCAAGAGGATGAGCCATCGATGTTCCGTTGACCAAGCAAGTTATCTGTTCGAACGACAATTAATAAGCTCTGAAAAGATAATTAATTAGGAATGGTTGGATTAGTTAATTGGACGGTTAGATATTTAACTCGCGCCCGTCGCGAAATACTTCCTGGGCGTTTTTCAAGTTAAGTGAAAGCGTAACTCTAATCGATACAATCATAAAAATAGCAGTTTCAATTGTTTTCAAGCGAGAACGCTTTCAGCTTCTGAAAAGATGCCGGAAGTCAATTCCACAGATGCGGGCCGGCAATCCAAAAGGCACTATACTAGATATATGCAGTTAAAGTTAGATCTACTTAAAGTCTTAAAGTTCCAGTGCTTTACGATTTAAACAGTCAGGTTTGACTATGAAGCTCTAATGCTGTAGCCCCTGCTCTATAAGTTCTTCTTGCTTTGGTTCACAGTACACAGTCTCATCGTCGTCATAACCGTAAACTCCAAATATATAAAGCGCTACAGGGCGCACACGATGCCATCTAATACGGCAGAACACGTGCATCAACATACGTACAAACTGACATCACCGCATTGCGTAAAAGCTTTGTATGCGAGATGCTTGTATGGCCTGCCCTGCGAACATCCAACTTCACTAACTAGTACCAGTCTTGAACAAGCAAGTCTCAGCTTCAACTTTTCCATTGCGCTTTCTGCAGACTTCCCTGAGCGCATGTCCAGGCATGCCTGGGTCAGAGATAACAGGTTACCTTCTAGGCAACATATTAGTCGACTGAAATGTTAGAGAAAATCACAAAATAGTCCATTCCAAAATGACATTATAGCAGTCACTGGATTTGATTTTTGTGATTAGTAGCCTAGAATTCAAAAGATACATCAAGAAGTGTTCACGAATTAAAATCTTTGTCGTCCAGTTGAGTAAAAAAGCAGAAAGTAGATGAAATATGTCACGCCACAAACCTTCAACCAACCGCTATTGCAGGATCCAAGGTTTAGATGGTCTACGCTCAAAACCACAGAATTGACATGGCCACTATCGATGACATAGAGACAGTTAATACGTTTTGGATAACGTGAAGGTAATCGCGGAGAGGAGACGATTCCAGTTGGAGCTGATAAAGACGTATTTCCGCATATCTCATCTGGTAAAATAACAAGGTTTCTCCTTACTCTCCTAAAATAATGCTTAGTCTCGTACAGGCTATTGTCATCGTCTTTATTAAAAGAGGCCATTACATTCAACACGAAAATCATCAACACAACCACAGCCGCAACCACCGCAATCTCAATACACCCGCCGCTATCATCTCCACAACGAGCACCACAATCCACACCCCCAGCAACACCCAGACCAACAGCAACACCCAGACCCCCAGCAACACCCAGACCAACAGCAACACCACTGCCACTAACACAATCGCTGCTACTCCAGCTGCTACCATCATTATTGTCTCAAATTCGATTAGATACTACTGTAAACATGCACTTTGTTACATACTTCCAAAAACGGAAAAAGGAATACGGAACATCTCTCGAAGGTCGTAAGTGTTTGAATGGATGGATAATTTCAGCGTACGGCAGTCGGTAAAGACCAAAGGGGTACGGTCATACCATGGTCTCTCCTGGCGACAGAATACCTTGGTTGTGTTAGGATTCAGTTCTGTCTCTCCTTCTGATACGCAGCCAATCTGCAGCGAAGGACACAAGTTGACGTCTTGCAAGTGTTTGTCAAGTGTGTATTCTTGTCGTGTTTTGTTTTATTTTAAATTAATGTGATGCAGTTAGTCACTGTTAGTGCAAGTGATTTTGTTCATATCCTTGCTGGCGTTTTATCCTAGCGTTCACGACCTGATGAGGACAGATGGACTTCCAGGTTGACGGTGAAACTCAATTCTACGGTCCTACGCATGTCCTATACACCAGGGTTATTTCATTCTCTGCGGAGGAGGAACGAAAGTCACGGTTCGCTCCTCCTCCTCCTCCTACCGTCTGGAAGGCGACGAATGTCATTTCTCGGTAGACCCGATGAATCGAGGAATTTTCATATGCACGATTAATAGGGGATCTGATGGGCGGTGCCGTTATCGTGTATCGCGGACGCTGCCGTCTGCCTACATTTCTACATAGGTAACTAGTTATTTCGTATATCTTATTATATTGGTTTTAAAATTCACGAAAGAATACGCACAGCCTACCGTCAGACTTTCTCTGTCGCAGTCTTGGAATGACTGTAACAATGAACCGAAGTGGGCGTTGAGCCAAATATCACTCATGTCATTTGCCGAGATGGTGTAGGTGCAGTTGACTGTTGCAAGATCGTTCGTGGGATTTCTTGGTAGGTTGATGACTCCAAAAGAGTTGGTGAACAGAGTAGCGCCACAGTCGAGTTCTGGAATAATACCACATACATTATTGTCAGTGTTTTGCCATTTGGGGAATACCTTTCATGGCTAAACTGTCTGACTGCATCGATTGATATCCACCAGTGGACATAATCATTTAGGCAGAGACTGTATCAGCGTTTAATTCTGAGTTGAGACGCAGACGGGATGCAACTGTGAACGCTTTGACTGTGTTGGGTCAACCTCAGTTTCAGATGGATGGAGACCTAATGATCGCTAATGTAAAGACTGGTCAGCTTTAGTATACGATTTGATCCGCAGAGTGGTGCGTATGCACTGGATTGTACTGGGTTAGGTTTAGAGTGATCTGATCGCGATGTTCTCTTGCTGAGACATTTATTCATTCATTTATTGGGGAATTTATATAGCGCCCCTTCAGGAAACTACTCAGAGGCGCTCCCGACTCCAACGCGCCCAAAAAGAACAGTTTTAAGGTTAGTTAGGGAGGATTCAGGAAGACTCCCAGGTTGTAGACGCAGCTCTAGAGGAAGACCCTTTCAGATTACTGGGCCTGTCACAGAAAAAGCTCGGTTCTGCATAGTTGCGTTACGAGCAAAAGGAACCAGGAGAACTCCCTTTTTCTGCACAGCGTAGGAGGCGACGCTCTGGGACAACCGAAATCAAACAGCAGAGCTAATGGATGTAAGTTGGGGCTAGGCCCTGGAGACAGCGCCAAACCAGGGCAACTACCCTGTACTCGATGCGCTGGCAGATAGGGTACCAGTGAAGGATCTCCAGCATGTAGCTGGAGACGTGACCATACTTTGGAATTTGCCCAATGAGGCGCGCTGCAGAGCGCAAGAGCAGCAAGATTCGGTCCAAACATGTTATGTGGCTAAATGGGAGGCCAAAGTAGAGCGATGAGCAATAGTCAAGACGAAGGAATGCACTAGAGTAAGTTTGGCAGCAGACGTTAGATAGCGGGGAATATTACGAAGCTGGCGCAGCTGATAATAGCAGTCCCGAGCAAGACGATGAAGATGTGGATCAAAAGTGAGCTCTTGGTCCAGCTGGACGCCGAGGTCACGAATCGTGGTTGAAAGGACAAAATGAGGGAATTCAGACGTAAGAGCGGTTAAGTCCAGTTTAGCAACCTGTTTCCGAGTGCCTAGTCAGATGCATTTGGTCTATGACGGGTTCAAGCGCAGTCGATTAGACGACATCCACGCTTCTACAACATCCGTAGTCCCGCTCATGACCCGAACTGCAGAGATTGCGTTGGATGGTAGGCAGTGAGTATACTCTTGCACGTCGTCAGCGTATTGCTGACCTAAAACTGCATGCGCCTTCAGAAGTTGAGCAACACCTGTGGTGTAGATAATATAAAGGATGGGCCCAAGGACCGAGCCCTGGGGCAGACCACATTGCGCACGGACCCGAGCGAGAATGGTTAGGTCTCTCGAATTGTAATAGGAAGTGGTCTAGTTCGTGGCTCCTCTGAAATGGTCAGCTTTCTACTTTCACTTATACTTTGTCAGCATTGCCAACTGATGCTAGGTCATTGGGTAGTTTCTAGTGATACTTAAAATGCCTGGTAGAATAGTTGCCGTAGTGTTAGAACTTAGAAGTACTGTTGGTATAAGTAATTTCATTTACTACTGTCTCGAAGTGTAATTTAAAGCAATCGAATGGTAAAATTACATGTGATTAGATCAATATACTTATGTCTGATGGATGAAAGCGGCAATTTTTATGATAATGATAATTAGTTAAGAAGTGATTGTTGGATGAAAATTTTGGCTCTGAAAAACACTGTGGCTTACCATTATCTCCAATCCTGTAGCGTATTGTATTTTCCATTGAGAGGGAATATAGTCGCTGGAGAAATTAAGTAATACACGTTGACAAGCGGGAAATCGTGCTGCTTCCGGATGCATGTTTCCGCATAGCTTTTTGTTTGCAAGGGGATGAGCCATCGATGTTCCGTTGACCATGCAAGTTATCTGTTTAAGTGAAAATCAGTTTGCATTGACTGGTACTACATTTGGAAAGGATAGATGGAAATCGACATCTTTGAAAAGATAACTGAACGCTCAGACACTTAGTTAAGAATATTTTGGAGTTTATTAACTGAGTATTTCAGGTTTCGTTGAGATGTCTCCTAATATGTCGGGGTTACCACGGTTGTTAAGCCACATGAAGTGAGCGCCAAAGAGCAAAATTTCATCAACACAATAGCTGATCTTCACAATTACACAGGTGACTATTATCTCGTGCTGTCATTTGTGAGCAAACATTCGCACGTTTAGATGCGTACTTTTGTCCGCTATGCTTCATCAGATTAGAGTAGACATTGGTATGACCACAATTTTTAAAGGCGCCGTCCGCAACGATCTACTTCTTGATTTCTTTACAATTTTGGTCTTCAACTGAAGCAGAGATAGTTACATAAAAGGTAGAATTCGATTGTTTTAAACATGTTCGGTCTTCTGAACAGATGTCGAAAGGTAAGGTCATGCCTAAGGTCCTGCGACCCAACATGCTCTATAAACGATCCAGTGCAAAGATAGATTTGAAAAGTATCAATGAACCAAGTGCTTTATGATTTAATGAGCTACTTCGAGGAGAATGTTGTAAGTGCAAATTAGAAGTCTGCAAATATTTCTCTGGTTTGAGATGTTACATGATCTGCGTTAACAATCTATGATCACAATCACAACTAAAAATTATAACTATCTGGTTTATCGATGATATTCTAATGCGGTGTGATCGACGAAGCTCTACATAGCTTTTATCCCAACCGTGAGAAATCCCAGCATCAATAGGCTTTCTAATCTGAATAATAAGTCGATATTCAGACTGAATATCTGAATATATTCTTACGCATCACACATTGGTTTGACGCCAAATGAGACCCTCGTAAACCCAATATACGATGGCATCAGGTAAACCTGCACACGGTAGAGCACAAGGCATTTACAAAAGAATACGAACTGCAGAGTGAAGCGGAAACACCTGTGCTCAGTGGTCAGTTCGCTCTACACAACTCATTCATTTGCTCTCCCTATGTCTGACTTTAGACCGCATGTTTTTTTTATTACCTATTTCACACAATCGTTTAAAGAACTACTCAATAGATTAATCACAACGATATTTGATTATAACCGGAATTGCAAAAGTTTGGCCACTTACTGTCAACCAACTGCTGTTGCAACCGTAGTGCCATATTCCAATGTTTATACGGTCTAAACTGAGGACTACTGAATTGACTTGGCCGCTGTCGATGGTGTACAGGCAGTTGACATGACTTGAGTACTGAACTGGTAATTGCGGAGAGGAGACGACTCCAGTTGGAGCTGAGAAAGACGTAGTTCCGCATATCTCATCTGGCAGAATAACAATCTTTTCTCTTACTAGCTGAGAAGATTTCTCTATAATTCCCTAATGTCATCGAAGTCGTCAATTCGTCCACTACTCCAGGCAGCAAACAGGTCACCACCACGACCACCACTGGCGTCCCCGCAACCAGTGATAGGCAAAAGTTAACCAAAGAGTTGCAAACTTTCAGTTTAACTAATTTTTTTAGTTAAGGCAGAAGTTTAACTAAATAAAAATAGTTTAGTTAAAACCAAAGTTTAACTAATATTTTTTTAGTTACTAACTAAAAAGTTTAACTAATATTTTTTAGTTATTAGCTAGAAAGTTTAAGTAACAAAATCAGCAACTATCTTCCGCGATGATTGTCATGAGCAACTGGTTTTATTACTCGAGTCAAGTGAACTGCATTGCATTGCACAATTATTAGCAACTTTATTCATGATTTTCTTGTATCTAGTACACATACATAGTTTGAAAGTGAAATTGTCATTGACGCTGAGCATTTTACAGTTCACTTAACCTCTGTCACTGTGAACATTTTGTGAAAAAAGTTTGTTAAAAAGTTGGAAAAAGTTTAACTAAATATTTTTAGTTTAGTTAACTTATTTACAAAATCAGTTAAACCTTTTTATTTTAATTGAAAATAGTTATAGTTTAACTAAAGAAATTAGTTAGTGCCCATCACTGCCCGCCACCAGCACAATCACCACAACAAAAAACTAGCACAACAGTGTCGCCATCCGCACTGCAGCCGCCAGCATAAAGACAGCTACCATCACATGAACCACCATCAATCACCATATATAAGTTAAGCGTTCGGTCAGAAAATAATGGCGGTACCAGTTGAGAAATGCCGTCTCTAGGATACTACGTAATGGCTTTGAATACTTTCGAGAACCCTGCTGCCCCATCTCAGGTTTGGCTGACCGTGAAAATCTCCGTTCTAGGTCATGGGTGAACTCATTTTTCTCTATGCACGCACTTGGAGGAAGCAACGTCGTATCTTTTAAATAGTTGGGCCGCTCATCTCGACTAACATAATTATTCCTTTTACCATTCACATTTACCAAGCATTTTAAACCTATTCTCTTTTGTCGGGGTTGTTCTGGGATCGCCGATTAGTAGGTATGGTGGATAGGGGCTAAATAAGTTTTCTGAGTGAATGAATGAAGGAACCAACGAATGAATGAAAGAGTGAGTGAGCGAATGAATACTAGATTATATTTGATACGAAACAAGCAGTCGAGAACATACTTGGTCCGACAGCAGTAAAAGGAATACGGAACGTCTGTCGATAGTCGAACCGGTAAGTGTTTGAGCGGACGGACAACTTCAGCGTTTGGCATACGGTAAACACCAAATGAGGTCTATAATAATACGATGGATCCTTCCGGCCACAGAATACCCTGCTTGTGCGAGGATTCAGTTCTGTCTCTCCTTCTGTTAAGCAGCCGACCTGCAGCGAAGAACACAAGTGGACGACGTCTAGGGTGTCACAGTGTTTGTCAAGTATGTATTTCTGTCGTGTTTTGTTTTAATTTAGTCTAATTTAATGTGATGCAGTCAGTGCATGTGAATTTGCATCATATCTCTACTCGCATTTTATCTTAGCGTTCACGACCTGATGAGGTGGGATGGACTTCCAGGTCGAAGGTCGACACTCAATTCTACGGACGTACGTGTCTAATCTCATCTAGTCCGATAACTTCTTTAGCGCCAGTTGCATAATGTTCAAGGCTGCAATGCGACATCGTTGTCCAAGACAAAACAAGGACGAGTCAAGTTGAAAGCCAGTAAGCGAGTCAGGACGACACCGAAACAGCCCAAGAAGGAAATGAGTTCAAGAAAACTTCAGTTTTTGAGATCCTCAGGCCAGAAAAGACTTTGCAGAACGAACTTTTGCTGGAAGAGAGTTCCAGAGTATAGGGCCAGCAACAGAAATGACGCGTGTATATCCAGAACCATGTTTTTTCACGGAATGTTCAGAATGAGAGAATCAGAAGACCTGGGTGCACAAGTAGGCCTAGGCTACACAGAGGTCTTTGTCTTTGGAGCTAGCAAGTACTGAAGCTAATAACTTTGACTGAAATGCAGTCTTGTGTCCAGTTATCCCAATCTTGAAAGTTATTCTCTTCTCTGTAGGCAGCCTATGCAATGATTTAAGTACCGGTGATATGTGCTTGTATTTTGAAGTTTTTCTTATCGCTCTACCCAATGTATTTTGGACTCGTTGAAGCTTAATGAAGTTAGCTTACGAAATGCTGGCACTAGACGAATTGCAGTAGTCGAGACGGCTATAGGTCAGGTCGTTAGCCAAACAAATCGGGCGTCTAATCCTACGAAAATCACGGATGTGGTAGTGGATAGATTTGCATACAGAGTAAATTGTGTTTATTATAAGCTATGTTAGAATCAAACACGACGCCAAATATCGTCCTAAACAGCTGCTGTGCATGACAATTATTAGAACAGATTGGAGTTAGTAACAGAGAACATCAGCAAAGAGGTCTGCATCAAAAGAAGAAAGCGAGGAGAAGGCGTCATTTTTGAAAGTATAAATATTATATATATATATATATATATATATATGTATGTATGCGTTTTGAATATATAATGTGAACGGGTGTTACTAAGGCCTATATATAATTATGATTGTGTGTATTCTTTTAGGCGGCCAGTGCAACTGCATAGGCCTATATTTACGTCTTAGTTGGGCGAGCGGCTAGCAAGCCTTAACAACACATTGACCGCCAAGGACGAGTTATCTCGTCCTACAGAAGTTTATGCAGACGCCGAGGACGAGTATACTCGTCCTTCAGTTAACGGTTGCTATATTATATCTGGCGTGTCGGTAATACGTCTATTGGCGTGGCAATAATAGCATTATACACTAGTGACACATTGGCGAAGAAATTTTGAAAATTGGAAAAGAATTATATTTTTTATCGCATTTTTACATCAAGGTTATTTTTTGTCAAAATGTTGAGAAAAAGGTGATGTTGTTTCTCGTCGACACGGTGGGATTGTTATCATAAATGGAAGAACAAACGAGATGTAGGCCTAATGATACTGAGCTTAGGCCTACATCATACTGGGAACCTGACAACTTAGTGAAATTGAACAGACATATATGAGAGCCTGCATGGAAGCCAGGTTCCATCCTCACATACAACATCAAGACGTGCGGAGTCGACCGAAGCGACCAACTGACATCTTACTATACTCCTCTTTGAAAAACACTCAAGTGGTCTCGGAATATCGTTCTACTCTTCCTTGATCTAGTATAGACAACTTCGTATCTGCTATACAAGAATGTGGCAGTATAAAATGTCAGAAACGGCTTAGACTCCAAGTCATGTACAGTCTCTTGAATGATATTAGGCCTATTTGCCCTGTGGTGGCAGCTGATCAGTCTCGTGCATTTGTTCATCACAAAGCACTGGACATGTCCAGACTTATTGGGCAACACTTCCTGGACTTTCTGCCAACAACTGAGATAGAAGTCGCCTCCAAGCAACATGAAAGGCATTCGAAGGGAAGCACGTCACTGTTGCAAAACGTGCTTGTCGAAGCCAGCACTGTGTGCTGTTCCATGTTTCGAAGTCTACCACAGAGAAGCTGAAATCATGGTTTCTTCAAAGAGACAAGACTGCAAACATGTGACGTTTCGATGTATACATGTTGAAGATAGTAAAAAATTATTCGTGTACTAAAATAAGTGAAGAAAAAATTTCCATTTTTTCGCAAATTTCGGTGGCGTAGGGATTGAAACCGTGGTGGCGGGCAGATGGGTCTCTGCACGTGCAAAATTTGCGCGGCAATGTTGAGAATTGCTGATGACAGTTGTTTTAAGAGAGTTTGTTTTTAATACAGCAGAGAGCGCTGTATGTATTTAGAAGGAAATGTTAAGCGTTTTCAATTGAGTTATGTTGACGAAGAACATTTGAATTGAACTGTGAATTCAAAGTTGTGTTTGAAAGAATAAGAAGAACTATTTGAAAAGATTGGTGTCTATTTAATTATAGTCGCAGTCTAGATAAAAGTTGAGCGATCTATCGGCCTACTTAGCAATAAGGAAAAGTATTTGAGATAGGTCACTAAGAAAGAAGAGTTGGTGACAATATATATATATATATATATATATATATATACATTATATATATATATATTCGTTTATTAGCAATCAGGTTGATAAGCCGTGACATGGAACATCATACGAAAAGAATTGAATTAAAAGAAAAACGGATGTGTTTTAGACAGAACGAACCATTTGTGCCAGGAGGCGCTCAGGACTTTCGTTGGCATGGGGCCCGTGGGATATAGTTCATATCGTCCTTGCTCGGCAACGTGAAGTCATGTGGGCGAGGACGGAGGCTGTACCGATGCTGGACAATTATATCCGGGAACAGACCACGTAACACGTGAGTGCATTGGCCGGGTAAGATGATGGAGGACATGTCCGGAGTCATTGAGGATAGCAGCAAAGACCCAGGAGAAGCTAACAGGTGACCTGTCAGTCACGGTCTGCTCCTCCTCCTACCGACTGGATCGTGACGAATGCCATTATTGCGCCGACCCGAAGGATCGAGTAATATTCTGGACGCTGCGTCATTTACGATCAATGGGGTTCCGATTGGCGGTGTCGTTTGTCGCGGTCGCTACCGTCTGTCGTCGCTCTACGCTATAGTCGCAACTTGGTTCAGGAGCTCTGAGCTCTCATAACTCTGTAGAGGAACCATGGTCATCCTTCAGATCTGCCTTACCGTTTGTCGGGCTATACGCGTGTGCCCGAACCCAGCATTGGTACTCCAGGCCCGAATTAAGGGGGTGCTAAGGGTGCTGCAGCACCAGGCCCGCAGTTTTTAGGGCCCGCATTTTATAAATAAATTATTATGTGCGTGGTAGACCGATGGTCGTCAGAGGGGGTCCTTTCGAAGGTATTCACAGCACCCGGGCCCGCACTGGCCTTAATGCGGCCCTGGGTGACTCTAAGAGTTATCTGTGTTTTGCTTTTCTTTCTAGCGAACTCTTCAACTTTTGCATCATTCAAAGGCATTTTCAGATTGTAATGAGTGCTGTACATGTGATATTACGGTTTTGATGCTCCATCAATAAATGACTTTCCTACCTTTCGTTCCTATATTAATTTAGTATCATTTAAGTTTGTGCAGGCAACGCTTTTGTGAGATACTTATCAAATTTCTGGGTAAGTTACTAGCTGACTCGTATATCTGAAATTCAAGAAAGAATGCACGCATCGTACCATCAGCCATTCCTTGGTGCAGTCTTGGAATGACTCTAACAACTCTTTCGAATCATCGGGATTGACGTCTAGCCTGATGTATCTCAGATGATTTGCGGAGATGGTGTACGTGCAGTTGACTGTAGCCAGAAGGTTCGTGGGATTTCTTGGTATGTTGATGACTCCAGTAGAATTCGTGAACAACGTAGAGCCACAGTCAAGCTCTACAATAACACCAACATATTTCTATGTTTTAAGATTCTGATTTTTCATACATGATTCTATTTGGCTGCACTGGTGTTTGTCCAGCAATAGATACAATCGCCAAAACATACTGGGTTAACTGCTATTGCGAGTTCAGACGCAGAGAGCATCTATAGCCGGTTGCACGGGGTTCGGTTTAGAGAGGGCTGCGTATTTTAACGATTAATTAATCGATTAATCGTCAAAAATGTAACCGAGTAATTTCGGTTTGTTCGATTATTTTTTTCTTATTTCATGATATTGAGCAGCCCATATCCAGAGTCAACAATATGGCGAACTATGATAATGTGAAACGTTTTAGTAAAAAATGATGCAGTCATTTTGCACTTAATGTAAACTGCTGATGGAAAATTCGAAGATGGCGATAAAATTAACTGTCCTTATTGCAATTAACAGTTCCACTACATATATATATATATATATATAGATCGTCGTTCAAGCACATCGATGACGTATCACATTCAGCATGTGGAAAGATTACGTTTTGTAGAAAGAAAGTAATAACGTGCTCAGTGACTACATTTAAAAAAGTTTTTCACGCTTTACATAACAGATTTTACCAAATCAATCGAATCTAATCGATTAATCGAAGTTAATTCTGGAGTTTAATCGATTAATTTGTTTTAATAAGTAGCAGCCCGAGTTTAGAGAGTTATCCGATTGCGAAGTGCCCTAGCTTATATATACCGATGAGCCAGACATAATTGCCCATTTGGTTAGATCGCTCGTCTTGTAACTCGGATAACACGAGTTCGAGCCTCCCTTGAAACGTTTACTGTTCGTAGTCGTCATCGTAATCGTAAAGCCCAACTTCTAAAGCGCCACTCGAAAGCCAAGCGCAGGGCATCAGCTTATTCACGAGCGCTGCGTCGAGTCCGAGGGTTTTTCCAAGAGAGTAGACCAAGGGAGGCCCGAGTCCGGTTGCCGTGGGGGGTGTCAGAAGGGGCAGAGCAGATGTTAAGGTGGGTGGCGTTTGGTGCGAGGATTGGAAGGTTGAACATCAGATGAGTCGGGGAATGAATTCTTGAAGAGGTGTGACTTCAGTTTTGAGTGGAAAGCTCGATGGGTGATGGATTGATAAGCCTGAGGCAGGTGATGGTTGGTGATTGACAACGATGGTGGAGGAACCGAGAAAGTGCGGAATTCAGGAGGAAGATCACTCCAAAGACGAGGTGCAGTGTCGGATATGGCTGAGTTGGAGAACTTGAGATGTGTAGTGACCAGGATTCGAGGAAGAGTGAATCAGGAGGATAATCGGGTAGAGCGGGTCGGTTGGATGATGAAGAGTTCGCGAAGATATTTGGGCTGGGAGTATTGGAGGGAGTTGTAGGCTAGAGATGGGACGTAGAAGTTTATTCGCTCTGGGATTTTTAACCAATGTAGTGATATGAGGATGGAAGTGATATGAAGATGCTTGGGCGTTCATGGGCCTTGAGTAATACCTTTGCTCACATTTGATCAGCTTGGTCATTTTAAAGTTACGAGGTAAGTTTTAGATAGTAATAGATTTTATAGCTAAGAGGCAATTTTTAGATGATGATAATAACAGAGTGTGATAAATACTGCGTCTTACGATAATCACCCATCCTGTATTGCAGGCTAAATCCTCTATTGACGGAAATATAGCGGCTGGTGAAATTCAATAAGACCCTCTGACATTCGGGAAATCTTGATTTTATTAAATTCCTTCTTCCGCATAGTTTTCCGCCTGCAATGGAATGATATCTCGATGTCCCGTTGACCAAGCAAGTTATCTGTTTAAGTGAAAATCAGTTCGCAATGAATGGTAATACAGACGAAAAGGAAAGATAGAAAACGACTTTTAAAAAGTTAACTGAACCTTTAGATAATTAAGAATATTTGTTTAGTCGTGTATTAGCTTTGCTTGTAATATGTATCTTTAATCGAAGTCTCCACGAGGGTTAACCGCATGTGGGGCGCGGTGGTGTAGGGGTATGTTCGGTGCCTTGCAGCCGGAGGGTTGCGGGTTCGAATCCACCTCAAGCCGCCGCGTAGGGACCCTGGGCAAGTTCTTCACTCACAATTGCTCATGCGCTTCTGCGTGAAACTCCGATTCAATGTCCGCGCTGTAGTGATTCAATATTAAACGAATATATATATAGGGAGCGCCTCTGAGTAACATAACATAACATTTTATTCGGTAACCAACTTAATACAGGTTGCAAAATACATCATGTTTATTTAATTATTGTCGGTTTACACAGGAGACCCAAAAGGGGCCGAAGGTCCCGCAAGCCAGGGCCACCTGAGATCATTAGGTTAGAAAGATGCTTCATGGCCATCTGAGTGGTGTGAAAAGAACTGAAACAGTAAATGCTTAACTAACATAAAATAATTATACATAAACGTGAAAGGAGGTAAGAAAACAAGGTAAATACAATGCAACGACAAGAAAAGTAAATAATAAGAACATAATAAGTGCACACTCCCAGGTTAGGATGACTTACTGAAGTGGTATTTCTTAGGGGTGTTCAGTTTGACTATAGGGTGCATGGTTTTACACTTGTAGTTGAATGTAGGTTGAAAGCTCCCGTTTAAATAGCTGTAGAGATGGCAGAGAGCGAATATTATGGGGAATACTATTCCAGGTTCTTGGTCCGGCACATTTTATTGATGTAAGTTTAGCATTTGTACGGGCGAAAGGAGTATAGAAAGGTAGAAATCTTGAAGGGGCGCTATGCTCATACATACATAAATAGGGCCTACATACATGCATGCATGAAGTGATCGCCAAATAGTACCTGATAAAAGATGTCGTCAACACTACAACTAATTGTCCCATTAGCTTAGGCGACTATTATCTCGAAATGTAATTTGTGAGCTAAGATTTGCACACTATAGATGCGTACTTCTGTTAACTTTCCTTTATCAGATTAATATAGACATTGGAATGTCCACAGCATATTATGCTGTGGACATGTATATATATATATATTATAATTATATAGAGGTATACACACTTGTTTTAAACTAATATTTCAGTCATTTCACTCAACTTTCATTTTACCTACATCTTTAATTACTAATTATTACTTCGATGTATTATAATAATGTTTTAAGCTGTACGTCACATTGTGCGTTTGGAAGTGGAGTATTATAGAATATACTTACTTACTTACTCACACTCCACACTCGCTTAAAGACGTCCGTAACAGATTGATAACGATGTTTTTCGATGATAACTGGGAGTGCAAATAAAATATGTTTGACTACTTACTTGCAACCAGCCGCTACCACAGGGATTATACCAGCCGTGCCAGTTTTCAAGGTTTATATCTATGCTGAAAACCAAAGAATTGACTCGGCCAATATCGATTGTGTACAGACAGTTGACCTGTTTTGGATATTGAAAAGGTAATCGCGGAGTGGAGACGATCCCAGTTGGAGCTGAGAATGACGTATTGCCACACACCTCATCTGGCAGAATAGCAATCAAATCATTTATTTCTGTAACCATCAGAAGAGAACAAGAAAAAATGAAACAATAGGGCAGCGATTTGACATGTACTGGCTACATGTGGGTCCAGAAGGGATCATGGATCCCGCTAAATAGAGACACCTATAGATGTAAAAAAGAATTACAGATAGGAAAAGAGTAGACAGCCAATCGATACTTAGATTGGAATCAGCCTTGGGTACAAAAGCAAACAAGCTAAACAAAACATAAGACGGGTCCCTTAAACCACATTAACCAAAGCATATACAATCTTAGCTAAAACAGCAATACAGACAAATTCATCTAAGTTAAGTCAATTAATTCCATTAACTAATGGAGTTTCTCTTACTTTACAAATTTGAGTCTAACTCATAATTGTAAGCGTCTTCGTTAGGTGTCCACCACTCCAACCTGCACAAACAGCGCCACCAAAAAATACACTGCTACCACCTCCGCTACCTCCACCTCCACAGCCTTCATAAACTGTGCCACCGACGCTCCCACAGCGTCCACCTCGTAAATTATCATAATTTTACCATAAAAATTAAGAGTTCGGTCTAATTCTGATGGTGCCAGTTGAAGTAGTGGCCTTGAATACCTACGAGAGCTCTGCTGCCTCTTGTCCAATTTGTCTGACCGTGAAAATATCCGTTCTATGTCTAGAGGTGAACTTATTGCTCTCTTTGCACACACGTTGACGATACAGCGTCGTGCATTTTCAGTAGTTGGCCCGCTCAACTTGAAGAACCTTCCTTCAGTTCTGCATATATATTGTTTTAACCATGGCTTCCTCATTGGCATTAAACTGTTATTTTAAAACTATTCCGTTTCGTCTGGGTTGTTCTGGGAGCACCGTTGAGTAGATGTGTTCGAGATTTGCTACATAAGCGTTCAGAGTAAACGAATGAGTGAATGAGCGAATGAAACAACGAACGAATGAATAATAGATTTGATACGAAACAAGCACTTTAGGCCCTACTTGGTCCGACAGCAGAATAAGGAATAGGGAACGTCTCTCGGTAGTCGTAAGTGTTTGAGCGGACGGTCAACTTCAAAGCACGACAGTCGGCAAATATCAATTGACTGTGTGATGCCATGCCGCGACAGATTACCCTCGTTGTGTTGGGGTTCAGTTCTGCCTCCACGTCTGATACGCAGCCGACCTGCAGTGGAACAAACAAGTCGACGCCTGAGTGCGTTAGTGCATTCAGTAACTTTTGCACATGGTTTCCTATGTGTATATGTAAGAGTTTATGTACGAACGTTTGTATCATTCTGGTGATTTATTCAGCGCCTTTTGGTGAACCTCGCAAGACACTAATTATGGCTATCCAGCTGATCTGATTAAGGGTGACTAATAATTAGGGTAGCTTGAAAACGTTTAGTGAGCGTCGTTGAAAGTTTAGAATGTATTTTAATGTTAGACCGGCTTTACCGCGTCGTGGTTTTTAATGCAGTTAGTAAAGTGAAGTTCGGTGACATTATTATCACTGTGCAATTATTAAGAGCCACTATCAAATGACTAAGGCTTAGCACCAATCGACGGCGCTGAGCAATTCTGAGTGATTCGTTCAAGGTCCCTACACAGTTACCATCTCAGGGCAGCTCAAACCCATTCTTGCGCGTAGGCAGGCGACAGCTCTGATCAGACGGCTACAATAGCCTACAGGGTAGCCGATTGATGTTACTCTAGATTTAATATTCACAGTAGAATGCAAGTAGCCAACCATCAGATTTTCACTGTCGCAGTCTTGGAATGACTGAAACAGCGATGAATAGAGAAAAGTGCTGAGCCAAATAACACTCGTATCATTTCTTGAGATGGTGTAGGTGCAGTTGACTGTCGCCAGATAGTTCGTGGGATTAATTGGTAAGCTGATGTTTCCAGAAAAATCGGTGAACAGCGTAACACCACAGTCGAGCTCTAGAAGGACACCAACATATTTGAATGTTATACCATTTTGTACATTTTCTTCAGGCTAACTTCTCACTAACTACCCAGGTTGCAGCGCTCAGTACAAAATCGCAAGGGCATAGACTCATGATGCAGCCAGAGAGCACCTTTGGCAGGTAGCACTGGGTTGTTGAGCCATGTATTTTAGGGGTGAAACTTAAGTTTCTTCAATTTCTTCAATGAGGGGTCATCAAACAGGTTTTTGAGTGTGAGGAATTCAAATATGCTATTATTTATGTGATTGGTAAAGCAATGGTGTTGGGTTAAAAGGCTCAAAAACCAACGAATTTTAATTTTACCTGCAAAACATGTCAGGTCATGTTTTAACATTTTAATTTCTCTGTATGAAACATATTCCACTAGGCATACAAGAATGTTTTATGTGCTATGTCTGATTACTAGGTTTGTAGTAATAAAGTAACTTTAGAAATTAATGTCAGTTGGTGAGAATTTTAAGCAAGTTCCATCAAGTCTTGCTTTAATTCGTTTTTGGACATAGCTGTCTACTTACATCTTGACCTCTGTTGTAGCCCTCACGTCTCATAATTATGTGCAGTGGTGTAGTGGGGGGGAACGTGGGGGAACGCCGTTCCCCCACTTTTTTTCTCACACTATGCAAAATTCTTGCAAGATTGTACTTTTTGCTTACCGTACTTCAATATCCAGGCGTTCCCCCACTTCATTTTTTAGGACTACACCACTGATTATGTGTACACCCTGCCTGCTGCCTCTGTGACTTGTTTAACGCACCACTGTCTCGACTGAGCACGACGCGGCCACTGGAACTTGCGTGGACTCGTCAATGAACTTCTTTACTTCCGCTGTACTAGGTTTACATGTCGAAGGAGGTTCAAATATACCCTATCAGACCAGTCTATCAGCTACAACAGGGACGAAGCACTGGGGTTGATAAAAGGTGTGTTCCTCGGACGTACAGAAATATCTCCAAGTGTGTCATCATCTCCGCCTCTCGACTTAACAATCATTGGACACCAGCTCTCCTATCCTCACTATCGTCTGAGCACAAGAGTGTCTAGATTATCATTCGCTGAATGCATGCTATGCTGAGGTCTAGATGGTTGGCAAAACAAAATCTACTACAGTATTCTTTTGCAGCCTATTACCTTGCCGCAGCTGAAACCAGATGTGGCGTAGGCCTTCCACCCAAGAGTGTTACTCTAATGTCGTACCAGCAGGGGAAGTACACGCAGTAGACAGATCGTTTACGACATTGTCACACAGTGAAATAAGAGGCTCTTCAATTGAGTTTGGTGAATGAAGGATCAATTTCAAGGTCTGTAGCAGTGTCTAGCATATTGCCAATGTTACCTGTCCACTTGTTGTTGGACAAGGTCTTCCTATCGAGTGCTGTGATCAAGAGTCGCTGGGGTATAACTCGTTGGTGTGAATGGGCCAGCTTACGACACATGTATAAAATCATCTCTAATGGCCTGCAGGCTTTTGTCAATTTCCTTCTTCATGAAATCTTTAAGATTATTAGCAATAACTTCAACTGGTTTTTCTCTATATGAGCCTTTCTACGGAGTAAAGTGCTTGAGATATCTTCCATCTGGCTCACTGCACGCAGAATGATACCGTTTTGTAACGAAGCCGGGAACTGCTGATCTGAATTATTTACTACAGCGTAACTTTAGTTATAATATCTTCACAGCCGTCCAGCAAGTTGCAGTCAGCTTCACTCTTCTAACAAAAATCAGTCTGATACAGGGATTTCGTGACTTTACTGGGATCCTCTTTACCTTACTGTGATCAACTACAAGTCTCTTGTGTTCTTCAGTGATCCAGCCAACATCCAAAAAGGCGGCAGTGTCACGCATGCCAATACCATAATCCTCTGATGCTCTGCATAGCAATATTGTGTATATCTAATATATGTGTGTATTCTATTCTAAGCTATTCTATTCTATTCTATTTACGGACTTCTAAAGCGCCTTTCACAGTACAGCCTAATCAGAGACGCTCCCAGTGCGAAGAAGCTCTCAAAAAAGAAAAGTCTTAAGAGATCGGGCAGAAACTGCAGTGCCCCCAGATAACATCAAATCGCTAGTTATAGCAAGAAGGTCGTTCCACAGCGAGGGGCCAACAGAGGCATAGGCACGATGTTGTGCTGTGGCAGTCCGAGACCGAGCTACTAGGAGGTCATGACGATCTAAACAGCGGAGAGGACCTCCAGAGATAGCCTGATAAAATCGCAGAGGTAGGGTGAAGCCTGACCCAAAACATTTTACAGATAAGAAAGAGAATCAAGTTTAATTAGCTTCTGGCGTGTGCCCAGCCAGATCAATTGAGTCTTGGAAGAGTTGAGTGAAAGCCGATCTGAAGACTCCTCTCGTCTAGCAATTGAGATCAGCAGAAAGAGATTCAATAGATAGGGACAGAGCTAGCTGGTGGGAAGAGGAACCATGAACGAAGACCTGGACATCATCAGCATAGAGGTGACCAGAGGCACAGTGTTTAGCAAAAAGAAGAGGAATATCTGTTGTAGACATCATATAAAGAAGTGGACCCAGCACGGATCCTTGAGGAACTCCAAATTTAACAAGTACCCATGAGGTGTGTGAGTCACCTAATGTCCTAACCAGTTGGGTGCGATCAGTAAGATAGGAGCGAAACCAAAGAAGAGGAAGGCCACTAAGACCAAAGGCAATTTCAAGGCGATGAACAGAATATCATGGTCTACCATGTCAAATGCTGAAGAATCATCAAATAAGCTAAGAGAGTAACATGGGATTAACCATAGCAGAATAGATGTCAGAGAGAGGCGGAAGAACAGCAGTTACAGTTGAGTGGTGATCTCTAAAACCAGATTTTCTGGGCGGTAGAAGGCCTGACTGCTCGGGGTAAGGAAGAAGTTGCAAAGAAACAAGACGCTCTGAAGTCCTTGAGAGAAAGGAAACACTTTGGCACCTGCTAGGATCCAGGTACAATTGGTAGGTATAATATAAGATTTAATTTTTTTAAATATGTATAATATCTAAATAATAAAAAATAATATTAATATATAATTTAATATGCCAGTACTCGGCAATAATGTTGAATGATTGTTATTCAATTATTCACGAATTCTTTGAAAAACAGTTTCTAATAAGACAAGCTAAGAATTATTTGAAATTCCACAGTCTGAGAGATGTAGCTGTAAAAGGTCAATATTTTATGTAGTTATTTAGCATGCAAACTTAAATTATATAAATTTATCAAAAAATCTACTGAATTCCCAAGTCATTCCACAACTTTTTAACACCCCTCATTTTGGAATTTGAAAGTTGAAAAATTGAGAAGAGCCCTATTGGGTTGGGTTTAGACTGAACTGTAGACTGAACTGATCGCGTTTAACCTCTAGCTGAGGCAGAAGCCACTCCACAGTCTGATGGATGTAGCTGTAAAAGCGCATGAAAACTTTAGTTGTACAGAGCTACGTAACGTTGCAGGTGTGTTGAAACACTTATATCTCCATGCGCAGATTTTGTATTACGTTTTATATTATTCATTTATGATTTGGTACTGCAAGCAACTAAAAATAATTATCTTTGTAGGCCTAGACTTTAGTTCGACAATATTTCTGTTTACATTGAACACAGATTTCAATTTTATTTTTTATAGTAGGCCTACAGTCCTAATTATTTCCTCATAAAACCAGTGAATATTTGGAATTACAAAATGAGTTCTTACCAGAGTTATCATCCGTAGAGTTTGAATTCTCTATAAACAAACCACACACAGGTAAGGCACAAGTGATACGTGTTTAATAATTCCATTCTCAAATCAGTAAACTGAGTCGCCAATCTTCAACACTTTTTTAAAATGAACATTCCGAAAATCAATTTCTGGGACAAGACTTAAGGTGTGTATGTATGTATGTATGTATGTATGTATGTATGTATGTATGTATGTATGTATGTATGTATGTATGTATGTATGTATGTATGTATGTATGTATGTATGTATGTATGTATGTATGTATGTATGTATGAGCACTTCTGTTATAGCGCCCCTTCAAGATTTCTACTCAGAGGCGCTCCCGACTACAGCGCGGACACTGAATCGGAGTTTCACGCCAAAGCGCATGAGCAATTGCGAGTGAAGGACTTGCCCAGGGTCCCTACGCGGCGGCTTGAGGTGGATTCGAACCCGCAACCCTCCGGCTGCAAGGCACCGAACACACCCCTACACCACCGCGCCCCACAATATAGTAGTTACATAGAACTAGAACCATCGTATCTTAAATGCCAGGTCAACCAAATTCGTTCTTGCTGTTAGTAAAGAAACGGAGTTAAAAAACCACCGTAAATCCGAAAACTCTGTCCTGAAAACTTTCCACAATTTTTATTTCGCCGGGAATATTTTCTGAATGCTGGGTTTCCAATGGAGCCACAACCAACGTTAACATGGTCGCTCCGACCTTTCTGAATTTTCTCTACCATTTAGCTTAAAACGACTAGTTTTCCCGCATATGAGGCTGATATCTTTTCGAGCGTGGCACTTCTAAGTGTGATTATTTTTAAAAAAGGTGTAGTAAATCAACATCTAAACGCTTCTTTAAAACGGAAAATGTTGAAAGTTTTATCTTTAAAGAAATTAGTGCAGCGCTAATCGATCGCCTACAAAATTAAAAAAAGATCTCTGTAAGAAATGTAATAAAGTTAATCATATAAATTTCATTATGTCTTACAGCAGCTCATTAAATCATAAAGCATTTGAGCCATTGAGACATTTTAAATCTTTCTTTACGCGTGTTCCGTTATAGTGCTTTTGGGTTCCGTTATAGTGCTTTTTGGGTCACTGACACGTATGCGTTAACCCACCTTTGGGCATAATATTATGTTCAGAGGACTGAAAATGTTCACATTTAAAAAAATTAAATTCTACCTTTTATGTAACTATTAGTATTTTAGTTGTAAACCTAACTTGTAAAGAAACCTAGATGTCATTTCAATGTCTACTCTAATCCATTGAAGCATAGTTCCCATCAGTGAGCCTCCAGCATGCTAGCGTTATCTCCCAAAATTACAATAAGAGATAACAGCTAATATCTACGTAATTCCTGTTTATTAACTGGTGGGCCAAGTGCCTCTTTTCGGTGTCTAAAGACCTCTTTCTTTTCTCTGGGTCTTTCGCACTGGGAGCGCCTCTAATTGGTGTGCACTGCGAGAGGCGCTATATAAATTGATAGATACAATACAATACAATACAGGCAATTAGTGCGGCAAATATTAGGTCGTATCATGTGGCGTAATTACCGTGGCAACTCAATTAATGAGACATCTTAACTAAGGCACATTAACTTGATTTTTAAAAAAACATTTAAATCTTCACAATTAAGTGTTTTAACGTTCCTTATCTATCACACCGCTCGTCATTAAATTGCCGAATTGAAGCTAACCGATTATACGTTGTACAGATAACTTGCTTCGTCAACGGAACATCAATGGCTCATCCCCTTGCAAATAGAAAACTATGCCAAACGATGTATTCTATCAAAGGAAGATTCCCCGCCTGTGCCAGCGTCTTCTTTAATTTCTCCAGCAACGATATTTCCTTATATGAAGGATTTACCATACGCTACAGGATAGGAGATTATGGTAAGCCGCAGTGTGTATCGGCGACTTTTTTTCATCGTCCAACTATTACCTGTTTACTATGAATATTAGTATTTAAAAATTTTATCTTGACTTTTAAATGACCAATGATGCAATTCAAGGGTGAGCAAAAGGTTTTTGCTCAAGGCCAATAAAGAGTAACAGTTTAAAGGGAGGCTCGAACCCGTACTATCCTTGTTACAAGACGAGTATTCTAACCAATTGGGTAATATGTCTCAATCATTCCTCAGCTAGGATACTTCGCAATCAGATCACTCTAAACCCTACTTTATGCAACGGGCCACAGGTGCATTCTAAGTCTGAACTAGCAATAAACGCTCCCCCAGACTGTTTTAGCGATTGTGCCTTTTGCTGGGTAACCAAAGATGCAGTCAGATTAAATAGGGCATGAAAATAATCTATCAGAGTCGTAAAACAGAAATATAATTATAGGCTACCTGTCATTCTAGAGCTCGACTGTGGTGCTACGTTGTTCACTAATTCCTCGGGAGACATCATCTTACCAAGAAATCCATCGAACTATCCAGCGACAGTCAACTGCACTTACACCATCTCCGCAAATAACTTGAGTTACATATGGCTCAACACCTATTGGTATACATGGACGCAATTGTTACAGTCATTCCAAGACTGTGGCAGAGAAAGTCTGACGGTAGGATGCGGGCATTCTTTCGTGAAAATTATTGTAAGACCAAAGTCAAAATATAGCCTACGAGTTAGCTAGCTGCTTACCTAAAAATTTAATATCGCGCCTTTAGGTACCACAAAAATGCAACAAGATTCTGCATTTCAGTCAACCTTATTACCTTTAGTCCTTGCTAACTCCAAGGACTTCTCTGTAGACAGCCATGTCCTCTGACTATCTCCTTCTCAACATAACATGGACCTTTTCTAATGCTGGCCCTAGACTCTGGAACTATCTTCCGCTAAAGTTCGTTCTACAAAGGTATGTTCTGGCCTTCAGATTCCAACTAAAACTAATCTTTCCCTTCGTAGGCTGTTCTGTGTCCTCTCCTCTTGGGTTTCGACTTTGCTCACTCTAGTCCATAGAATTGACTTTCACTATTTCATCGACCTCGAAGACCATCCCTCCTCATAAAGTCGTGAATGCTAAGATGAAATGCAAGTAAGGATATGATGCAAAGACATTTGCACTAAATGCATTAAATGAAATTAAAATAAAACAAAACACGGCAAGAATAAACACGTGACAAACACATGCTAGACCTCAACTTGTGTCTGTCCCTGCAGGTCGGTTGCGTATCAGAAACAGAGACAGAACTGAATCCTAGTAGAACCAGGGTATTCTGTCACCAGGAGAGACAATCGTATGATCATACTTTTTTGGTGTTTGCCGACTGTCGAACGCTGAAGTTGTCCATCCGTTCAAGCACTTACGACAATCGAGAGCCGTTCCGTATTCCTTTCTCTGTTCTTGGACCAGGTATAGCCAGAAGAACAAGGGTCATATCTAATCTAGTATTCATTCATTAATTCAATCAGAGCACCTGTATTATAATAGTGCCTTTCTTACGTACTTACTCAGCAGCTTTCGGTAATCCCTGTGAAAGAGAATAATTTAAGATGTCTCGTAAAGAGTAATGCGGAGGTCTTGATAAAAATTCTATGCAGATCTGAGGGAACGCTATTCCAGGTGGGCGGCCCAACTTCTGAAAAGGCACGATGTTGCTTCCTCTAAGTGCGTGCACAGAGAAAAATGAGTTCACCCATGACGCAGAACGAAGATTTTCATGGTCATCTAAACCTGAGATAGAGGTGCAGAGCTCTCGTAAGTAACCCATGGCACTACATCAATTGGCACCGCAACGATCTCTTAAATTATATGGTAATATGATGGTGGTTCATGTGGTAGTGGTTGTGGTAGTGGTGGCGGAGGTGGTTAGGTTCATGGTGGCGGTAGCAGCGCATATATCTTCAGTGTTGTGGCTATTGTTGGCTGTGGTGATTGTGATGGTTGTGGTTGCGGTGGTTACAGTAACCACCTTTGGATGCGGTTGTGACTTTTGTGCTGTCTGGATGGTGGGTGACTGAACAAAGACGACATTAGCGAATTATGAAGAAAGCTTCTCAGCGAGTAACAGGAAACCATGTTATTCTGCCAGATGAGATTTGCGGAAATGCGTCTTTCTCAACTCCAACTGGAATCATCTCTTCTCCGTTATTACCATTTCGGATTTCCAAACGTATCAACTGCCTGTACACCATCGATATTGGCCACGTCAATTCTGTAGTCCTCAGTCTAGACCGTCTATTCTTTGGATACCAGTACCACAGGGAGTACTACACAGATGAATCCTGTGATAATGGTTGGTTGACAGTAAGTAGTCAAACATTCATTCATTCCAATTTTCATAGAACATCGCTGTAATTAATCTCTTTAAATGATTGTGTGAAATGGATAATTCTAAGAAAATATTGAATCTAGAGTCAAACACATTGAATGATATGGGTTCAGCGACCTTACCACTAAGCATAAGGGCTGCCGCTTCGCTCTGGTTCTTCTTTTCTTCTTGTGTTGTATTCTACAGGAGTGGTGACATGCAGGTGTACATGATTCATTTCCTATATTGGATTGATTGATTGATTGATATACTATGGTCTCATTGGTGTCAAACAGATGTGAATGTGATGCTTAGAAATATATTCAGATATTCAAACTGATTATCCACATATTCAAATGGGAAGCGTTATAGTCTAGATCCTGGATTTGACACGTAATGGGAATAATGTAATGCAGCGTTTGTCTAGCACACCGCATATTTAGAACATCATCGATAAGCCAAATTTGAAAAAATGCAGTAATATTTGTGATCATAGATTTTTATACCCGATTTATATAGCACTTCTTGTAAAGACGCTTTTTCTCCACTTGCAATTACATTTTCAACTTCCTGGTTACAGCAGCTCATTAAATCGTAATGCAATTAATCCATTGAGACTTTTAAAATCTTTCTTTACACGTGATAGTTTATGGGGCCTTTTAGGATACTGACCAGCATGCATGGAATAACTTTTCGGCATCTGTTCAGAGGACAGAAAATATCACGTTTAAAAAATTGAAATTCTACCCTTCATATAACTATTAGTATTTTCGTTGTTAATTTAAACTGTAAAGAAACTTAGAAGTAGATCCCGGCGGACGGCGTCACAGAAATTTTGGAAATTTCAATGTCTGTTCTAATCTATTGAAGTACGCCTCTAACGTGCCACTGTTACTCCCAAATTACTGTCCGAATTACAAATTACAGTTACAACTGCGTTATTGCGACAATTAGTTTGAGTGTTGATGACATCTCGCATCAGATAGGCTACTATTTGACGGTCATTTTTTGTGGCATTACTCGTGGGAATTCGATTACAGAGACGTCTTACCTAAAGCACTTCGACTCGACAATAATCATTTAACCAGTCACAATTAAGTGTGTTAACGTTCCTTATCCATCAAACCGTTCAGCATTAAATTTCCGTATTGAAGCTAACTGATTGTCCGTTGTACAGATAACTTGCTTGGTCAACAGAACATCAATGGCTCATCCCCTTGCAAACAGAAAGCTATGCGAAGTGAGTTCTCCAAGCACAGCAAGATTCCCCACTTGCAACAGAATCCTCTTTAATTTCTCCAGCAACGAAATTTCCCCCGATAAAGGATTTACCATACGCTACAGGATAGGAGATCACGGTAAGCCGCAGTGTTTAGATGCGAGTTATTTTCATCGACCAACTATTACCTGTTTACTATAAATCGAGGGGTTTAAGCCAGAAGGTCGTATCTACGATTTTTTGTAAAATGGACATTTTCACAGAAATTGAATCAACTGACTACAAAGCAGGTACTGCCAGAAGGCCGTAGCTATAAGGCTTCATTTAAGAGAGTTGGTTTGAAGATACAACCCAAATTATGGGTCACATTTATGCCATAAGGATGTAAAAATAGCAGTTTTCATGCCAGAAGGGTTGCATCTTGAAGAAGATACATCCATCTGGCAGTACGTGAAACCCATGCATTGCTTAGATACGTCTCTATGGCACAAATGAATTATTTTTAGGCAATTAAAATTAGCGTGAAAAAATGCTTATTTTACTTACTTTACTCTTCAAACAACTTAAACCACTTACTTACTTGCGTAGAAATTGGAGAGCGTAATATCATCTATGTTATTGTAAAGTTATTAGTTGTTTATACCATTTTGTAAGGGTGCGTTTTATGATTTTACACCAGAATATTGTATCTTCCAAAAAAAATTATTATCTTGGCCCATAATTATTAATAATTTGTGCTAGATTGTGCAGTATGACTCAGTGTTTCTTCAGATAGTTTTTGTTGGTGGTTATCTTGCAAATTACACAGAATTTATGATGTTTTCATCATAAAAAGTTTTCTCTTGCCAGAAGGTTGCATCTTGTCAAACTTTGACAAAATTCACCAAATTGTCACGTTATGTGTAAACAATACAATGCATACTTTAATGCATTTTGAAAAGGAGTCTTATTGCTCAGCATTTAGCTAGAAATAATTTTCATTGTTTAAATAAAAAAATGCTGAAAAAATTGTTAAAAAAATACTGTAACAAAATTTCCGTTTTCTTCGTTTATCTCGAAATGTCAAAAAAACCTAGTTACTCCCTTCTGGCTTAAACCCCTCGAAATATTACTATCTAAAAATTACCTCTTAACGTAATATGACCACTGACGCTATTCAAGAGTGAGCAAAGGGTATTGCTCAAAGCCAATAAAGAGTAACAGTTTCAAGGAAGGCTCGAGCCCGTACTATACCAGTTACAAGACGAGCTACCTAATCAATTTGGTAATAGTTCTGACTCATCCTTCAGCTAGAGCACTTTGCAACCAGATCACTCTAAACCCTACTACGTGCAACCGGCCACATATGCATTCTAAGTCTCAACTCGCAATTAAAGCTCACCCAGACTGTTTGAGCGATTGTGCCTATTGCTGGACAACCACAGATGCAGTCAGAGGAAATAGGGCATGAAAGAAGTAAATTATCAGAATTGTAAAACAGAAATATATATCTTTCGTTATAGAGCTCGACTGTGGTGCTACGCTGTTCACCAATTCCTCTGGAGAAATCATCTTACCAAGAAATCCAACGAGCAATCTGGCGACAGTCAACTGCACTTATACCATCTTGGCAAACAACTTGAGTTACATATGGCTCAACGCCTATCTGTATACATCGATGCAATTGTTACAGTCATTCCAAGACTGTGGCAGAGAAAGTCTGACGGTAAGCTGTGCGCATTCTTTCATGATTTGTAGATCCAAAGTCAATAATTATATGCGAGTTAGCTGTTTACTTACCTAGAACTTTATTGTCGCGTCTTTAAATACCACAAAAGGCGTTTCCGGCTTAGCTTAAATGATGCTAAGTGTCAAATAAGAACAGAGAGTAGGAGTCACCTGTGGTAGGTTCAATCACACACGTGGAATCCATCCAACGGATTCCTTAAGAGAGTTTTAAGTTCCTGGCCTAAGTTGCGGTCGTAAGCTTAGAGCCATTTGAACCCAATTAATCGTATACGACGCAGCGTCCAGAGAATAGCTCGATCCGTTGCAAGGCGACTGATGCTCTTTGTCATCAGCTCTAATCTGCTATTACTGAACTACTTGATAAGAACATTTAACTAACATCAAAGAAGGCTGTCGTTCGAGACCCAAAGCCTTGCTTTAACTCTAAAATTGCCGAAACCCGTCGCCATAGCAGCCAACGTCAACGCGCTTGGCGCCGCTCACTACCTACTTTCTATCACGTGCGTTTCAAAGAACAGTGCAAAGTTGATGGTAGCCTTATTTCCAAAATAAGTCCTCCTACCTCACAAAACCTAGTTTTTGAAAATTCATCTTGTTCAAACTTCCTTTGCTAGGTCCTCAATCGGAAAACACCATCCATCCGCACTACCCAATATCTATTCAAAATACGCTTTGGTTGATTTAGTGACAAGATATCTAACATCAGACTGAATTTCTCTGATGTTCTACAACCAAATGACCTTTCATCTCCTGATTACTCTACTTATAGACTATTGATTGTTTTACTCTCGCAACTTTAGGTGACAATCGTCAATCGGTCACATATTTTCTCATCTCATGGAAAACAGTGCCTGCTTGATGCAATTCCAGCTAGGCTTCTCAAAATCTGCTTTGATATGCTTGGTTCCACCATCGCAGCATTTTGTAATCGGTCGCTTGCTGATAGATCCTCTGCAGCAGGTTTCTTCCATTGTATGGTCTCTCCTCTGTTGAAGAGACCATCTTTGCACGCTGACACCATGTCACACTATTTTCTAATCTCAAACTTAAATTTATTTCTTAACTTTTTCAACACTTTGCTAAAAGTCGACTTGATGTGTCCACCTGTCTTCAAACTCTTTACTTCTGAATTTAAAGCCAGCATATCGCAAATTCCACTCCAGAGATATAGCTCATCTCACTGTCCACACTGACAGCATCCGCTCTATGGACAATTGTAAGGTAAATGCACTTGCTCCTCTTGACTTATCTCCTACCTTCGACACGGTCGATCATACTCTCTTGGTCCATTGCGCTGGTTTGGTCCATCGCGCTGGTTTGGTGTATCTGGTCCTCCCTAAATTGGTTCCAATCATATCTAACTCCACACACGCAATCTGTCTTCATCAATGGAAAAATATCGGACCGAGAACCACTTACCTGTGGAGTCCCTCAAGTCTCAGTTCTTGGTCTGTTACTGTTCTCTTATTACGCAACTACACTAAGTGTTTTACTGAGTGAAACCAGTCTGAATCACCATCTGTACGCTGATGATGCTCAATTCTACCTTTCCTTCGATAAATCCTCCTCATCTAACTCTCATTCTGTTATCCAGCGTATTTGACTAAATCCAGTCAGATTGCTCTTCAATCACGATGAACTGAGATTCTCTGTTTGGGTCTCCGCAACAACTAAAAAATATAATTCTTTGAATTCTATTCGTCTTGGCACTTCTGCCATGCAACGCAGCTGTTCATCCCGCAATTTTAGCGTCGTGTTTGATTCTAACTTGTCTTTCAATGAACACTTTAACCGTATATGCAAATCTGCCCACTGCCATGTCCGTGATATCCGGAGTATTACACGCCACATGTAACGGGACCCCCTTGCCTCTATAGGGGAAGCTTAGAGTTGGATCTTACTCACGTTACTTTATTAGCTCCCTATGGAGAAGGTAGCAATGCATGTAAGGCCTATCATTATAGTAGAATTCAATGAAGACAGTCTTGAGTTTTGAATATTAATTAGTTCAACAAATGTCTGATTTAAATACAATTATATTACAATGTTGATGCTATATTTACCTATTCTAGAAAGACTAGTTATTCATTAGTTCATAGGCTACAATCCTTACTTAGAACCAGCATCATTGACTACTTAAATTTATGTTTTATAAGGCCCTAGCTAACCTCCCCAAACAACTCTGTGATGAAAAGTTATATTCACTTGAACTGTCCGCTCGTCGTGTAGTTACAGTAGATCGTCATTGATCTCCCTCTCGACTGACTTGGCTTGCTTCAGGCTGACGAAGTTCTTTTCGATGGTTCCTCTTGTCATGGCCATTCTGCTTGTAGTAATTCTTCTTGTTGAATTCAGCGTTTCTCCCAGCTTATCTCCTGGCTAGTTCTTGATGATGATTGCGTGGCGAATCACACCAAAGTTCAGAGTTCGTATAACTCGTAAACGAAAACGTTCTACGTTTGAGTTATAAATCGCACTTTTGCGTTAGATATCAAACCCAGTCGATCGTACGTTATCCGCCGAAACTTTCGTTAGTCCGACGAGATTTTCAACGTTCACAACACTACCGATTCAACGAAGTGTGTCGATGGACACGTAACGTAACTTCGCTTTCTTCTGATCGTTCTCGTTACAACAAATTATCAAAACTTGCTGTAAGATCAGGAGTTTGTCTATTGAACTGACTCGATCGACTACCTTAGTCTTTGCAGTCAACAGCAACACTGAATTGATCCTTTTCGATAAAAATTCTGCAGTCCAGGCGTGAAGGCGGCAAACCGCGGTTCACCTAGCAGACGACAGTTCTCAACGGTCCGTATTTTAATCCAACCAATCACGTCTCGCCAACATCGTCACGGATTAACCCAACACCACAGGTTATCCCCGAAGCTTAGCTAAATATTATTATCTATATCGCTGGTTCTGACGCTGGTTCAATTAATTAAATGAATAATTAATCCTATACACTACAACATCCTAACAATTACTGCAGCCTTACTCCTTAACTGTACATACATATATATAAGAGCATATATCTACAGCACTTAGTTATATAATTTGTGTGGGGTCTCAAGGACATTCGCTACATAAACCCCCACAAACTAAAATTTGGACACAAATTTAAATATTAAATGTCCTATTTAACAACACACAAATCTTATCATTACTTAAAGACTACCTATTCACTTACTCATATAATAACCTTTACTTATTCTAATGATCTTGTATATCTTATCCTATTCATTATACTTTAGACTAGAATAAACATCAATTCTACTATTAACCAATACTAACTTAAGTAATTGCTTTAACCATCACATTACTGCTTTACCTTATAACACTAAATTACTGACATTACTTAACTTCTATAGAGTCCTATACTCTGCCTATAGAATATCATTCTATAACTAAATCAGCAAATTAAGTAACTTACTATTTAATCTACATTATAAACTAAACTCCTTTCTTAGATATACTTAATTATCTAAAACATCGGATTAACATATTCGAATATCATCTTACTCGTCTTCACACCATCTTCCAAATGTTGAGTACCGTGATATTCCTCTCTTCTCATTAAATCTCTGTCTCCATTTCCAATCAGGCACATAGCCATCTCTCACTCTAACTTCTCTCTCAAATCCATTAGAATTCCTCTTTAGGTTCATCCACCTCCTTCTCTTCAACGACCCCTCTTCCGTTCTTTTCTCATTACCAATTTCATTAATTCCTCCTGCTATATCCACTCTTGAATAAACTCCTTTAGCCGGCCTTCGCCAGTCTAAGCATTCTCCTTTAAATTTTCTTTGATCTCCTCTCCAATTTGTAACACAAGATCTGCCACCATCTTGTTTCCAATACTTCTTATTCACCCTACTTCCGACTACATTCCTTCCAATCTTACACCAACCAGGTTCATACTTATTCAGATAGTCTCCTCTGTACCTCACTCTATCATCGTGTCTGACTCCGTCCGTCTGTTTATTCCTCCAATCGGATGTAAAAGGTCTTCGATAACCTTTCTTACAACCGATCTTTTCACTTCTATCTCCTTTACTTCTCCTTTCATTCGAATACAACTCGGGATTACTTTTCCCGTTGCTAGTTTCCTTTTGCTTGACGCTAAGTAATTTATTTGGAGTCACTTCCAAATCAGTTAAGACTGACACTTTCAAGGGTTGTTCTGTTCGAACCCGTTTCTCATTTAGTGCACGTGCGTTGCAACCTGCTATCTTCTCCGTCTCAGACTCAACTATCAACACACCGCCATTTTTATTTGCCGCGCTATTGTGTAAGCGTCTTCCAATGACGTCATCACGTCCATCCTTCTCAGCTAGACATTGCTTGTCTACCTGTCGACTATTTTTTAAGTACGGAACACTTCTGCTCACATTGCTAACAACATCACTAGTTCCGCTAGTCCCAGTGCCTTCTGTCCTAGATTCCTGTCTAGTCCAATTACACAGTTTAGGTCCAATTATCAAGTCTGTCACTAGACTATCAACAACAATGGCCTCTGTTTCTCCTGTGAAACATTCACCTTTAATTTTTATTTTAGCTACAGGATACTTCTGTTTCGTTCCATTTGTGAAAACACAGGTTCTATTTTTCCCCATGTACTGATCTGGACTCACCAAATTAGTTTTCACTGCGACTCCTGTAGCTCCTGTATCATATAAGCACGCAGCTTTATGTCCATTGACCATCATAGTCCTAGTGAACTCGTTTTCACTACAAGCCTCCTCGCTATCACTCTGTTCCGGTTTAACGGCACAATACAATATTGCCATTTCTTTATTCTCATCTTCTTCTTCTTCGCATCTCATCATCGCTACCTGATGTGTTCTCAGCTGTCTACTACCCTTATCGCATTGTGCTATGCGATGGCCTAAAGATCCACACCGGAAACACCCTGTTTGTCTATTTTCTCCGTTATTTCTTTCTTTCTTATTCTCGTTGAAGTTCCAACCACTTCTGAACGGGTTTCTGTCTTTATATTCGCGCTGCTCCTTGCTTCTCTCCGGTTTTGCAATCGGGCTACTCCTGTCCATATGTTCAAACTCTCTACCATGATACTTATTATCTTTATCTTTGTTCTTGCCACTATGTACCCATTTTCTTTCATCTGACTCACGAGCATCGAGAAAATTCTGGGCCTGCTTTAGCATTTCACTAAGCCTCAACTTCCCTTTTTCTTTCAAGAACTTTCTCATCTCATTGTCACAATTGATGAAAAACTGATCTCTCAGAATGAGAGTTTCTAATCCTTCATATCCTTCACCAATTTCTGCCATCTGTAACCATTGTCTAAGATACCTCCTAAGTCGTTCAACATACTGTGAAACCGTTTCATCTTCATCTCTAGAAGATTTCTTAAATTTCTTTCGATATCCACCCTCAGTCAACTTAAATCTCCTGAGTAATTCATCTTTCAACTTCTCATAATTTTGGGCATCCTCTGCTTCCATTCGCTGGTACACTTCCAGGGCTTTACCTTCAAGGAATCGAGCAAGTGTCAACGCCCACATATTCTCTGCTACGTTATACGCAGTGCACGTTCTCTCAAACCTTAAGAGATAGGCGTCTAAACAATCCTTATCTTCTCTAAATACTGGCATTTTTATGTTCTTGGCATTATTATTATTTCGTCCAGTATTATCCCAATCTCCTCCGTTCCCAAGTACGTCACCTCTGTTCCTTTGCTGAGCATTATACTCCGTCCTCAATTCTAATTCTCTTAGTTTTATCTGATTCTGGTTTTCCATTTCTAACCGCTTCAGTTCATCCTGACGCTTTTGTTCCTCAACTTGGTCTAATCTTTTCCTTTCTTCAAGCTCTTCTGAACGTCGCTTTTCTTCCCTATCGAGCTCTTCCATACGCCTCTTAGCTTCAAGCTCTTCTGTACGACGCTTCTCTTCAAGCTCTTCCAAACGCCTCCTAGCTTCAAGCTCTTCTAAACGTCGTTTCTCCTCTTTGGCTTCTGCCTGCCTTTCTTTTACAAATTCCCTGAGTTCACTATTTTCGAAACCCAGTTCCTGTCCGATTTTCATCCATTTCTGATATTCTGCGGACATCTTACGTTATTTTCACTATAGGCACTGCTGGCGCTATATGAAAAATCTCAGCCTTGCGCTGATAAATTTCCTTAAGGCTATAAATAGTTGTATAACCTTGACCCAACCTCGCTTTCGCCGCTAATTACCTATAGCGTTCCACACTCTCGGTATGCAGTTGACCTGACCTGACCTCACTGACGTCACTATTACGTCGTGACTACACTTTCAATATGCAGTTGGCCTGACCTCACCGAACTGACGTCACTATTACGTCGTGACTACTAATAAGCCAATCAGACGACAACAAGAAATTGCAAATGGCTGCCAAGTGAGTTGAATTCGATTTCAATCTCAAAATTAATTAAGCTCGTGTCTATTCTATCTGTCTAATTCTATCCCGGACGAAATGCCACCACTCATGTAACGGGACCCCCTTGCCTCTATAGGGGAAGCTTAGAGTTGGATCTTACTCACGTTACTTTATTAGCTCCCTATGGAGAAGGTAGCAATGCATGTAAGGCCTATCATTATAGTAGAATTCAATGAAGACAGTCTTGAGTTTTGAATATTAATTAGTTCAACAAATGTCTGATTTAAATACAATTATATTACAATGTTGATGCTATATTTACCTATTCTAGAAAGACTAGTTATTCATTAGTTCATAGGCTACAATCCTTACTTAGAACCAGCATCATTGACTACTTAAATTTATGTTTTATAAGGCCCTAGCTAACCTCCCCAAACAACTCTGTGATGAAAAGTTATATTCACTTGAACTGTCCGCTCGTCGTGTAGTTACAGTAGATCGTCATTGATCTCCCTCTCGACTGACTTGGCTTGCTTCAGGCTGACGAAGTTCTTTTCGATGGTTCCTCTTGTCATGGCCATTCTGCTTGTAGTAATTCTTCTTGTTGAATTCAGCGTTTCTCCCAGCTTATCTCCTGGCTAGTTCTTGATGATGATTGCGTGGCGAATCACACCAAAGTTCAGAGTTCGTATAACTCGTAAACGAAAACGTTCTACGTTTGAGTTATAAATCGCACTTTTGCGTTAGATATCAAACCCAGTCGATCGTACGTTATCCGCCGAAACTTTCGTTAGTCCGACGAGATTTTCAACGTTCACAACACTACCGATTCAACGAAGTGTGTCGATGGACACGTAACGTAACTTCGCTTTCTTCTGATCGTTCTCGTTACAACAAATTATCAAAACTTGCTGTAAGATCAGGAGTTTGTCTATTGAACTGACTCGATCGACTACCTTAGTCTTTGCAGTCAACAGCAACACTGAATTGATCCTTTTCGATTAATTCTGCAGTCCAGGCGTGAAGGCGGCAAACCGCGGTTCACCTAGCAGACGACAGTTCTCAACGGTCCGTATTTTAATCCAACCAATCACGTCTCGCCAACATCGTCACGGATTAACCCAACACCACAGGTTATCCCCGAAGCTTAACTAAATATTATTATCTATATCGCTGGTTCTGACGCTGGTTCAATTAATTAAATGAATAATTAATCCTATACACTACAACATCCTAACAATTACTGCAGCCTTACTCCTTAACTGTACATACATATATATAAGAGCATATATCTACAGCACTTAGTTATATAATTTGTGTGGGGTCTCAAGGACATTCGCTACACCACACTTCCTTTTCTGATCTGATTTCATTGACCAACGCCGTAGTCTCAATCCGTCTCTTCTACAGCAACTTCTCTCTTACTGGCATTTCAAAGGTAAACTTCATGAAACTTTAAAGAGCCCATAACACTTTGGCCAGAGCGATAACGTGAACGCTAAGATGAAATGCGAGTAAGGATATGATGCAAAGACATTTGCACTAACTGCATTAAATTAAATTAAAAATGAAACAAAAAACGGCAAGAATAAACAGTAACACGTTACAAACACATACTAGACCTCTATTAATTTTGTTTCTGTCTCTGCAGGTCGGTTGCGTATCAGACGGAAATACAGAACTGAATCCTAGCACAACCAAGGTATTCTGTCGCCAGGAGAGATCATCAAATGGTTATACTTCTTTGGTGTTTGGCGACTGTCGAACGCTGAAGTTGTCCATCCGTTCAAGCACTTACGACAATCGACAGACGTTCATTATTCCTTTCTCTGTTCTCGGACCAGGTATAGCCAGAAGAACAAGTGTCATATCTAATCTAGTATTCATTCATTAATTCATTCAGAGAACCTCCCTAGTGTCTGTCCTGCACAACTACTCAGTCTGTCCCAACACAATCCCTGTGAAATAGAAAACTAATAATGAAGGAAGGCTATTCCAGGTGGTCGGTCGAACTTTTGAAAAGGCATGACGTTGCTTCCTGCAAGTGCGTGCACAGAGAAAAATGAGTTCACTCCATGACACAGAACGAAGATTTTCATGGTCAGCTAAACCTGAAATAGGGCGCAGAGTTCTCGTAGGTAATCAAGGGCACTACATCAATTGGCACCGCAAGGATCAGAGCGAACTCTTAACTTATATGGTAAAATGATGGTGGTTCATGTGGTGGTGGTGATGGCGGGGGTGGTTGTTGCAGATTTCGTGGTGGCGGTAGCGGCGCAGATGGCGTCAGTGCTCTGGCTGTTGTTGGCTGTGGTGACTGTGTTGGTTGCGGTATCGATGGTTACTGTGTTGGACGAGGTTGTGACTTTTGTGCTGTCTGGATGATGTGTGACTGAACGAAGACGATTATATTAGCGAACAATGACGAAAGCTTCTCAACGAGTAAGAGAAAACCATGTTATTCTGCCAGAGGAAATATGCGGAAATACGTCTTTCTCAACTCCAACTGGAATCGTCTCCTCTCCACGATTACGATTTCAGATTTCCAAGACGTCTCAACTGTCTGTACACCATCGATATTGGCCACGTCAATTCGGTTGTCCTCAGTCTAGACCGTCTATACTTTGGATACGAGTACTATTATAATATGGATGAATCCTGTCGTAACGGTTGGTTGACGGTAAGTAGTAAAAACGTAACATTTGCACTCTCATTTATCATCGAATATCGTTGTAATTAATCAATTACTGTGGACCTCTTTAGGCGATTGTGTGAAATAGGTAATTATAAGAAAATAGGAGTTCTAGAATGAGACATAGAGAGAGAAATTAATTACTTATGTTTAGCGACTTGACTACTAAGCAGAAGCGGTACCGCTTCTCTCTGGTGAGTATTCCACTTTTCTTCATGCTTTGTGTCCTACCGGAGTGGTTATCTGCAGGTTTACATGATGCCATTTCGTATATTGCAATAGGTTCTCACTAGGATGTAATTCGAATGTATGATGCGTAGAAATAATATATTCAGATATTCAATCTGAATATCCACATATTCAGATGGGATACAGCAGGATACAGAACAGACGGCTGCGATACTTTGGACACGTAACCAGAATGGAAAATGACAGATATCCAAAGATAGCTCTCAACGGATATGTGCATGGGAAAAGAAAAAGAGGAAGGCAAAAGAAACGATGGATGGACATGATAAAGGAGGACTGTGGAGAAATGGGCTGGACGGTACAGGAGGCTACGCACCGGGCATACAACAGAGAGGGAATGGAGGTCTTCCATAAACGAGCGGCTTATGCGTGCGGGAGCATCGCCAAGGCCATAAGTCAAGTCAAGTCAGATGGGAATGGTTATGTAGCGCTTGTCGAGCATACTGCATATTTAGAAAATCATGGATAAATTTGATAGTTAAAAATGCAGCTGTAACTGTTATCATAGGTTTTTATACCAGATTAATATATCACATTTTACAAAGCGACTTATTTCTAGATTACAATTACAATTACAACCTCCTACTTACAGTAACTCATTATATTGTAAAGCACTTAGACGAACGAGATTTTCAAATCTATCATTACACGTTATAGGTTTTTCGGTCTTTTGGTCGCTGCCTGGACTAACCTTTTGACATCTGTTTTGAGGAAAATATTCGCGTTTTAAAAATAATTGAAATTCTACCTCTTATGTGACTATCTGTAATCCCGTTGTAAACCTAAATTCTACATAAATCTAGAAATATCTGGCTGCGGATGACGCTTTTAAAATTGTGGTCATTCCAATGTCTATTCTAGCCTGAAGAAGCATAAGCTTAGTTCACAAAATGCGCATCTAAACGCGAATAAGCTGGTTCCCGCGACTTCACTTTTGTGGACGCTGTAGAAGTCTCGAGTTTTTTTTATCTCGCAAATTACAGTTCGAGATAACAGTCACATCTGCACATTTGCGACAACTGGTTTTAGTTTTGATGAGATCTCAAATACTCGTTTCACTCGTGCGAATTTGCCACAATTTGTTTTAGTGTCGATGAGATCTTGCATCAGATCCTATTTGGCGCTCATTTTATGTGGCGTGACTCTCGTTGAAGCTCGATTTATGAGACATCAACCAAAGCCGAAGCACTAGATTAATAAACGCCGATATGTATTCTTAATAAAGAATATATTCGTTCCGTTATTTAAAGAAACGCTTTCTATCTTTCCTTTCCTAATGTTTTACCCTTCAATGCAAACTGATTGTCCGTTGTAGATAACTTGCTTGGTCAACGGAACATCAGTGGCTCATCCCCTTGCAAACAGAAAGCAATGCAGGACCATGTATAGTGCAATCACAGCAAGATTCCCCGCTTGTCACAGGGTCCTCCTTAATTTCTCCAGCAACGGTATATCTTCCGATAAAGGATTTACCATACGCTACAGGATTGGAGATTATGGTAAGCCGCAGTGTTTATCTGCGCACTATTTTCATCGTCTAAAAAATTTAATGACTTCTTAAGTGCTCATTATCATATAATACCTCTCGGCTGCATCTATCAGGCTAATTGCTGATGGATTACAGTCTTAAAGCCATTTGAATTTTAAAACCATGCGATCCATTCTAATCCTACTTATTATTTTCGATTCCTGAAAATTTTAATTTCAAAACAGTCGTCACCGAAGTCTTCTAAGGCGTCTTGCAATGGTCGAATCCATAGCAGAATGGCGCTCAGAAATCACAATTCCTTGTCGTATCGACCAGGTTTCCTTGTCGGACTATGACTTTCATTACGTTTCACTCGAAGGAGCCATCTCTTTGTGGTACGTAATAACGGCGCTAGAGAATTCACTAGATTAGATTAGATACATTCTCTACCTAGATGATTTTAAGAATTTAGCCATGAGAAGTATTCCCCAAAATGGTAAAACACTGAACAAAATATATGTGGTAATCTTCTAGAGGTCGACTGTGGTGGCGCTAATCTGTTCACCAATCCTTCTGGGTTCATCAACCTACCAAGAAATCCCACGAACTTTCTGGCGACAGTCAACTGCACTTACACCATTTCGACAAATCGCACGAGTGATATTTGGCTGAAAACCTCTCTCAATTCACATATGCCACTGTTTCAGTCGTTCAAGGACTGCGACAGAGAGAGTCTGACGGTAGGCTGGGTGCATTCTTTCGTGAATTTTAAAACCAAGTTTAAGACAGACGAGTTAGCTAGTGCTTCGCATATACGCATTTAATATCGCGCCTTTAAGTGCTTCACAGAAGTGTTGCCTGCACAATAGGGTGTTTTTAAGGTACATGTGATATTTTCAACTCAAAGATATTTTACCGGCCTGGTCGAATTATCATGCCAATTCAAGTATTAACTCCATATCTGAAATTATATCTTGATAGCTGAACATTTAGGACTGGCGCAAGGCAACCGAAATTGGACACAGGTGGCATACAGGCATCCACAATTTCAATGCATGCTATCCCTCTCAGTTGCCGGCTCCCAAGTAGACCTGGGAGTCACTTTGGTCACCCAATCTGACCCCACTTGACCCTAAAGTGACTTGAGGTCGACTTGAAGTCGACAACTTGGAGTCAAAACGACTTGACCCGACTTGGCAGAAAAACAACCAACTTCCGACTTAAAGTCGACTTCTGACATGGTAATTACGATTACGTACGGTTAATAATAAAAAAATGTCATGGCAAGCATTAATTTCTTATACTAATGGGTAATGAGATCTCAACACCTGATGAATAAAATTGCTTATTAGGCCTATTTTAAGTTGTTTGTGTTTGTTCTTGAACAATTTTGTAATGCTTTAATGGGTTAACAGAAGAATCTGCAGCGGACCGCGGACTGGTTGCACTGAATGGCGCGTTTTAATGACACAGTTTAATACTGTTGTCATAATTATTTGGCCACTAACGTCATTCAAATGGCAATGCAAGCGTATCATCCCACAGTACTACCACTCACCGACAATAAAGTCGATCATTGTCTAATACAACAGTTTTTCCGTCTGCAAACGACTAATGCAGTGCACCAAAGTAGCGCAAAACGATCGATTGACTAGTAGTATGCGATCCAGATTTTCTTTGGGTCGAATTCACTGACGACTAAAAAGTTCATTGATTTGCGCGTTCAGCTCTTGAAAAGGCAGACGTGCTAACATTTTATTAACATTTCGATTCACCAGTTTTATTAAACGTACGTGTGACGCTTTAACATAATAATTTGTAATAACTCATGATATAGATAAATTGACACCGATAAAAATAAGTAGGCCTAAGTTAAGTAACTGTTTATTTCAACCGCCGCAACCGGCGTCGATAATACAAAATAATATCGCAGTACCGTTCTGCGTTTTTTAATATTTCTTCTTACTCTTTCAAATTAGATGACAATCAACTTTTATCTTCAACACTTCTATTCAGTGTGCATCGTCAACATAAATCAACTATATTTCTTAACACTTCACTCTCAATATACAGCTCTATCTACTGTATTAAGACAACTGCATTATTCAAATCGACTGTAATCAGCAATTTCTAACCTTTCCCGCGCTATTAGCACGTGCTCAGTACGAGCTATATTCAGTCAATGTTTACATAAGACAAGCGGCGCTGACCGCCCGCTCAACTAGATCATGTTTATACATATAGCCTATATACAGGTGTATTGTCATGACACAACCCTAACACACAATAGGTCTTAAAAACGTTTGTTCACACTAAAAACAGTATACAACTGCTTAAACGCCATCGTGGCCTCACGATCATTAGTGTGGCGAGATAAATTTAGATTTGTTTGTGTCCCAAGTCGGTTTAAGTCGACTTGTGTAGAAAACAACTTGAGGTCACTTTTCTGTGTTGATAAAACCGCTTAGTTTAAACTTTAAACTTAAAAGTAAACACTAAAAAGTAAAAATAAGTAGTAAAAGCATTGTGTGCTTTTTGTTTATGGCTGCAATCATTGATATAGCGCATATTCAACGTAACTACTCAGAGTCGGTACAGTAGTTGTACTTGTTATCTATTGTGACATGCGTTAAAAATTAATCACGGCGTTAAAAATTTTAATCGTTGCCAACCCCTAGTTTAGGCCCCTTGATGTATTTGCACGGGGTTGGATTTGGGGGTGCCATCGTTTGATGCCTTGTGCATTAGACATTATTTAGTATTCAGAAGTTACAAACCAACTGCGCATTTCCATAATTATCTGCTTGTGTTCGCCCTGAAGACTTTCAGGTTTCTGATAATTATTTTACACTTCGATTATCTTATGTGGAATATTGCGCCAACAAGGTCTATTAATTGCCTATCATTACCCATCCTTATATAACATAGGTTGTCACCATTTTAAAGGTGTCTAAGGCGGCCGCTCTACATAATCACAATCACTATCACACAGCATGACCTTCACACAGAATTTGATCGGGTTGGAATTTTTGAGCGCCATCGTTTAACCTTCGCAGGACGGAGAGGGGTAAATAATTACCCCAGGGGTGTTTGAATGCTGATTGCGGAGCAACCGTTGGCAGTTATAATTTGACGTTCCATGTGTTTACAAGTTAATACCTCTGACATATTCCTACACCAAAGCCAGGAAATTGTCATGTTGAAGGAAGAAGATTTTTGAGTTCAAAGTGTCCTGGGGTAAAAATTTACCCCTCTTCGTCCTCGACGTCGTTAAATATTCGTTCATGGTAAATATGCATTTTTCAAAAATATTTTTCATAAGTAACCTGTAATCAGAAATAAAGTACGGAATCTACCGTGGAATTCGATTTCAATAGTTGCAATAGTTTTGAGAGAGTGCACTTTCCAAGATGGCGGCCAAGATGGCCGCCAAAACACAGAAATATTCATATTTCAGCTCATAGGTAGGCTACAATGACAAATGAACCCTCCACTTCCATAGTTCCGAGGTCAAGGAATCCATTTATCGTAGTGAGAAGAGTCTGTCAATACTAATTTCCAAGATGGCGGCCAAGATGGCCGCCAAACGCAGAAATATGCATATTTCAGCTCATAGGTATGCGAAAATGACAAATGAACCCTCCAATTTCATAGTTCCGAGTTCAAGGAATCCGTTTATTGTAGTGAGAATAGTCTGTCAATACTAATTTCCAAGATGGCGGCCAAGATGGCCGCCAAACACAGAAATATAGCATATTTCAGCTCATAGGTAAGCTACAATAACAAATGAACCCGCCACTTTCATAGTTCCGTGGTCAAGGAATCCATTTATCGTAGTGAGAATAGTCTGGCAATACCACTTTCCAAGATGGCGGTAATACCATTAGAGGTAAATTAGTATTCTCACTACGATAAATGGATTCATTGACCCCGGAACTATGAAAGTGGAGGGTTCATTTGTCATTGTAGCCTACATGTACCTCTGTTTTTAAATATGCATATTTCTGTGCTTGACGGCCATCTTGGCCGCCATCTTGGAAATTAGTAATTTGTAATTATTAGTAATTAGTAGGTTGATTTTTGACCTGCTAGAAGCCAAAGAGACAAAAAAACTTATTGACAGTGGTATAAGCTCGAATTTTTATTCAATCAAACGCTGTGATGCACTATAATTGTATAAGAGAACTGGCTAGTTTGTAATTGTGCTGGTAACCACCCTCGGCACTTGTGCAACACTCGCATTTGCTCTTTGGTGAACCTTAGCTCCACACCAGAGCATGTATTCATATTTTTCACTATGTGGGCAGCTTGGCACTTCGTCAGCCTGTGGTTGCCATGTCCACTAAGCTGATCATGAGTGAACCTGATCGTGGCTTCGGTGCCAAAGCGTGCGGATTAGGCCAGTGTTAGCTTTGCCCTTCAGTCAGCGAAAGGCCGACAACCATTATACTTGGTTTTCATGTGGAAAATTTGAATATTTGCTGCTGCCATCCGATTCAAGTTTCAGCAGTCGGTCGCTGATCAATACGGCAAAATATGGTGTATGATTTGACATTACGACGTCTAAGTAATTAATTAGTAATTAGTGGTATTGATAGACTATTCTCACCAGGATAGATCGATTCCTTGACCTTAGAACTATTGGAATTGATACTTCATTTTTTATTGTGCCTTACCTATGAGCTGAGATATTAAAAATTGCTTTGGGGTAAAAATTACCCCTCTTCGTCCTCCGTGTATCGTAAAATGTCTTCGTCCTGCGAAGGTTAATGCCTTGAGCGTCATACATCGGCGCTATAGAAGTTACGAATTATAAATATTAGTAGTTAGCAACACAAATGAGTAACTTACTGCTCATGGCTATATCTGCCAAGGTTCCTGCAGAGTAACCGTCTCTCCGCTTTATAAGGCGAACGCTCCAACCAATCGTATACAATAAACGAAAATATTATTATTATTATTATTATTATTATTATTATAATTATTATTATTATTATTATTATTATTATTATTATTATTATTATTATTATTATTATTATTATTATTATTATTATTATTATTATTATTATTATTATTATTATTATTATTATTATTATTATTATTATTATTATTATTATTATTATTATTATTATTATTATTATTATTATTATTATTATTATTATTATTATTATGAACAATCTAGCATGGTAATGTCGAAGAAAAGCAGATGGCGTTTCCGCGTTGGAGAGCTACCGAGAGTCTTTGAAACAGGTAGCTTGTCTCGAGCGTGTCATGTGTTGCATCGGTTAACCTTCGACCTAATTCTAGGACAAAATCCAGTCCTTCAGAACTCCAAGAACCGCTGGACTCTAATGCAACCGCCACAAAAGCATGCGTTCGGGTGATTGTGGCGTATTTCAATGTCTTGGCAGTGGCTGCTATTATTATTATTATTATTATTATTATTATTATTATTATTATTATTATTATTATTATTATTATTATTATTATTATTATTTATTATTATTTATTATTAATATTATTATTATTATTGTTATTATTATTATTATTATTATTATTACACTATAATACAGTGTCTCACTTCATATACATTCAACACTTCCTGGAAAACTGGCGCCTGAACATAGTCTTATTAATTACCTATCGTATCCAATCCTTATATTGCATCGGTTGAGACCATTTTAAAGGTGTCTAAGGTCATCGCTGTTACCAATCGGTAATTCTGTCCGTCAACCAAAGTTCAGAAAAAAATCGACATCACTGTCCCTTCCTCTTTCATTCTCTCGCACACAGTTAAAGAACGACATCTCGTGGTTGATGGATAGAAGATTAGTAGTAGCAGTTTCAGTGTAACGACACAGATGATTGTAAGTAAGAAGTAAGAATGTTCTTTATTAAACGCAAGCAAACGCTCAGCGCTTTACATACAAAGTCAGAAATGATTGGCGTCGCTTTCCTATTTCACCAGGCTTGGGACTGGCACTACGTCTTGCAGTGGCGGAGTGACGCCCTCAAGATTTCTGAGGCTTCTAAGTTTTATAATTTTATGAAGGATTTGCTCATGGTTCCTAAACAGTAACCAGCAGAACATACAAATTTATTGCCAACGGTATCCCATCGCTTTATATAGCATCTGTGGTATAATTTTAAAGGTGTCTAAGAGGGAGCTCTCTCTGTCCTCGACTATCGCGTTCCATACTTACATAGGTTTCGCTGATACCGTTGAAAAGGTGTCTAAGGTAGGCAGACTTAAATCTCTCACCATTCACCCTTATCCAATGTTCAGAACAAACAGACGCCATTGTCCCTTCTTCCTTCCATCCATCGAACACATTTATTGAGCGCCAATTTGCGTTTAATGAATAGTATCACTGGAACAGCTATCATCTGGAACGATACTGCGTTCTCGTTGGAGCATCAACCTAACTATTTGTCTAACAAAAACCACCCATCCATCCTTCCATTCACTCACCCACCCACTCACCCACCAACCCACCCGCTCTCTCATCTACCCACCCATCCATACCTCCGTTCAAACCTCCCTCCGTCCATCCATCCATCCACCCATCCATCCATAAGCCAACCAACCCACCCGTTTATCCACCCACCCACTCATCAACCAACCCATCCATCCACCCATCTATCCACAAACCAACCAACCAACCCACCCGTTCATCCACCCACTCATCAACCATCCCATCCATCCATAAACCAACCAACCCACCCGTTCATCCACCCACTCATCAACCAACCAACCCATCCATCCACCCATGGTACCAAATCCTCAGACAGGATATTCCCTTCCTTTGTTCCTTCGTAGCAATTTACCATCAAAGCAAAAAACCGTTGCACTTCACATCTGCTCTCGTGTGGACTAATGTAACTCGCTTTTCATGGGTCTTCCTAAGGTGCGCCTCTCCCCTTCCAGATAGTCTTAAACGCTGCTACCTTTACCAACACGCCATCTCGCGAATGATAGGCTGAGTGGACCTTTGGGAGGGTTGCGGGACGCGATCCCGCTACTTACTGCTTTTCACGCCACTGATGTTGCCACATACAAACAAATATACTTGTTTGTCTCTTGCAGGGAGTCCTCACTTAACCCAACCTCGCGTTGTTGTCATCCACGTTACTTCCGGAAAGTGATAAACAACTGTCGAAGAATGTTGTAATGAGACAAATGTTGAGTCATTAAGTAGGAGCGAGACAAATGCTCGCTTATTGTTTTCCCTTATATAAAGAACGCTTAAACCGTTTTAAAGGTGTGTAACTACGCGCTAGGAAAGCGGATACCATCTCTTACATAAAATCTTTTATTTATTCCAATGTTTAACGACATCTTATAACTAGAAAAAGCTGTTGACGTCTTTAAAATCGGATTTTATCCACAGTTTAAGGGCAGCTTATGAAACATAGGCCGGCGCCGCCGACAAAGATTATTTTTGGCATATTACAGCTCTTTGTTATTTATTTATACCAACGTTTAACGTCGTCTTATGACATCAAAGGCCGTTGACGACAAAACAGGAAAGATACAATTCAATGATTACAAGAAACTTACACCATCAAATGTGTCAAACAGAGCTTTACAATTTCACTAATATTCAATATTTTTGTAACATAAGGTAGTTCATCTTATTCTGTCGTGAGACACGATGATTTATTGTGTTTCACTGATATATAAGGATAAGTTCGACACGTTTTAAAGGTGTCTAAAGCGCGCGCTAACCAAACGACTACCACTTCCTATTTACATTTATAATTTCGTGCCATTTGTTTATTACAGGCCGCTTGCGTGCTGCGTTCTTTGTGAATTTATGTTAGTTTTATTAAAGAGGAAGAGGAATTTTCCTTGCACACCTCTTTAAGTTGTACATGTGAACTATAAGAACTAGCAGAAGACTTGCAATTTTTATTATAAGTGCAGTTATGGAGGACGGTTTATTAAGCTAACCCAGGAAACTGTCATGGGTATGAAAAATGTTAGCGACTTCATTTTTCTAGCCTCGGCATATGAGGACGGGTGTCAAATCCACTCCCTCGTCGTCTCATCTTCCCACCGACAGTGTACGGTCAGTGTGCTCATTGCAGCTGAGTTGGCTAGGGGTCGCAGATGGAGAAGAAATCTCGAACCAAATTTCTACCCTGGCGTGGATTTGAACTCCCAGTTGACAGTCGTCGGCTGAACTATGATGAAGAAGCCTTTGATGTCAGAGGTAGGTACAAAATGCGGAAGCGCAACCACAGTCTAGAAGTTGGGGGGGGGACCTACTACAACACACTATCAACTGTGACTATAGACCTACATGTATACATATTACGGCGGTTTGACTGTATTTTGGATATAGACGACGAATAATTAAACATTCATGACGCGAATAATGCGTTTGACCTCACGCGGATCACAATCAGACAATAGCCTATCAAAACGGTTGTTATATATATTTACGGCCAAAATCAGCGTCTCTGGTTGCCGTCAGATGTCGCTATGCATTGGGGAATTTGATGATCTCTATCATTGATTAGATAGGTGTTTTCCTTGTTCAACCCCGGTCCCTCTTTCTCAATAAATGCATTTTATGCAATTAAACAATTAAAAAGGTAGAAAAATACGACAATGCCCAATGGAAACTCTCGAAAGCTAAAAACGCCAAGAAATTATTTCCTGGCTAGCTTAAGCCTCTGACCTCGTTAGACATCTTTTTAACGCTCTCGACCGACCCCTTATAAAGCCTTGAATCAAGAACATAACAACCTAGTTAAGTAAAATCAAAAATCAAAATTAAAATTAAAAACTAAAATACTAAAAATTAAAATACTAAAAAAAATAAAAACATAAAAAAAACAATGAAAAAATAAAAAGTAAAAAATAAAATCAAAGATTAAAATAAAAAATAAAAAAAATAAAGAAATTAAAATTTAAAATTATTTGTGCAAAAGTGTATACTACCCTGATATAGTCAATCAATATTCGTTTATTGTAAATAATCTAGCTGACACAACCGCAACTTAATGAGTGCGTATACATGAAACATTTTTCAAAGATAAAATTAAAACTCTAAACTTTGATGGATATAATTTATTACTAAAGAAAACAGTGATATAAAGTCAAAAGGAGGTTTGATTATCCCTGAATTAAAAAAGGTCTTAACTTTTCTATTTTTCAAAATAAAGAAATTCAATATTTAGAAAATGAAATTAAAACTAATATGGGACCAATTAAATTTTTCAACTTGTACATTCACCACTTGCTAAAATAGATGAAGAATCCGTGTGTGAACATTTAAAAGATTAACCTGTTATCTATCGGTTTGGACCTTTACTCTATCGGTTTGGCCTGTACACTACCGGTTGGGCCTGTACTCTATCGGTGTACTCTATCGGTTTGGCCTGTACTTTATCGGTTTGGCCCTGTACTTTATCGGTTTGGCCTGTATCGGTTTGCTTGTACTCTATCTACTCTATCGGTTTGGCCTGTACTCTATCGGTTTGGTTTACCCTGTACTCTATCGGTTTGGCCTGTACTCTATCGGTTTGGCCTGTACTCTATCAGTTTGGCCTGTACTCTATTGGTTTGGGCTGTACTCTATCGGTTTGGCCTTGTACTTATCGGTTTGGCCTTTACTCTATCGGTTTGGCCTGTACTCTATCGGTTTGGCCTGTACTCTATCGGTTTGGCTGTACTCTATCGGTTTGGCCCTGTACTCTATCGGTTTGGCCCTGTACTCTATCGGTTTGGCCTGTACTCTATCGGTTTGGCCCTGTACTATCGGTGTGGCGTGCACTCTATCGGTTTGCCTTGTACTCTATCGGTTTGGCCTGTACTCTATCGGTTTTCGCCTGTACTCTATCGGTTTGGCCTGTACTCTATCGGTTTGGCCTGTACTCTATCGGTTTGGCCCTGTACTCTATCGGTTTGGCCTGTACTCTATCGATTTGGCCTGTACTCTATCGGTTTCGTCTGCAAGTAAAGTAAGTAAGTAAGTTTGAGCCTGTACTCTATCGGTTTGGCCTGTACTCTATCGGTTTGGCCTGTACTCTATCGGTTTGGGCCTGTACTCTATCGGTTTGGCCTGTATCTATCAGTTTGGGCCTGCATACTCTATCGGTTTGGGTGAGCCTGTACTCTATCATCGGTTTGGCCTGTATTCTTATCGGTTTGGCTTGTACTCTATCGGTTGGGCTTGTACTCTATCAGTTTAGCCTGTGTTCCATCGGTTTACCCTGTACTCTATCGGTTTGGCCTGTACCCTATCGGTTTGGCTTGTACCTACCGGTTTTGGCCTGTACTCTATCGGTTTGGCCTGTTCTCTATTGGTTTGGCCCTGTACTCTATCGGTTTGGCCTGTACTCTATCAGTTTGGGCTTGTACTCTATCGGTTTGGCCTGTACTCTATCGGTTTGGCCTGCACTCTATCGGTTTGGCCTGTACTCTATCGGTTTGGCCTGTGCTCTATCGGTTTGGCCTGTACTCTATCGGTTTGGCCTGAACTCTATCGGTTTGGCCTGTACTTTATCGGTTTGGTTTGTGCTCTATCGGTTTGGCCTGTACTCTTTCGGTTTGGCCCTGTACCTATCGGTGCACTCTATCAGTTTGGCCTGTACTCTATCGGTTTGGCCTGTACTCTATCGGTTTGGCCTGTACTCTATCGGTTTGGCCTGTACTCTATCGGTTTGGCACTGTACTCTATCGGTTTGGCCTGTACTCTATCAATTTGGCCTGTAATCTAGCGGTTTGCCTGCAGGTATGTAAGTAAAGTTGAGCCTGGTATATCGGTTTGTACTCTATCGGTTTGGCCTGTACTCTATCGGTTTGGCCTGTACACTACCGGTTGGGCCTGTACTCTATCTCTCTATCGGTTTGGGCCTGTACTCTATCGGTTTGGCCTGTACTTTATCGGTTTGGCCTGTATTCTATCGGTTTGGCTTGTACTCTATCGGTTTGGCCTGTACTCTATCGGTTTGGCTTGTACTCTATCAGTTTGGCCTGTACTCTATCGGTTTGGCCTGTACTCTATCGGTTTGGCCTTGAACTCTATCGGTTTGGCCTGTACTCTATCAGTTTGGCCTGTACTCTATCGGTTTGGCCTGTACTCTATCGGTTCTGGCTTTACTCTATCGGTTTTGGCCTGTACTCTATCGGTTTTGGTTTGTACTCTATCGGTTTTGGCCTGTACTCTGTAACCTATCGGTTTGGCCCTGTACTCTATCGGTTTGGCCTGTACTCTATCGGTTTGGCCTGTACTCTATCGGTTTGGCCTGTACTCTATCGGTTTGGCCTGTACTCTATCGGTTTGGCCTGTACTCTATCGGTTTGGTTTTGTACTCTATCGGTTTGGCCTGTACTCTATCGGTTTGGCCTGTACTCTATCGGTTGGGCCCTGCTATCGGTTTACTCTATCGGTTTGGCCTGTACTCTATCAGTTTGGCCTGTACTCTACCATCGGTTTCTCCTGTACTCTATCGGTTTGGCCCTGTACTCTATCAGTTTGGCCTGTACTCTATCGGTTTGGCCCCTGTACTCTATCGGTTTGGCCTGTACTCTATCGATTTGGCCTGTACTCTAGCGGTTTCGCCTGTACTCTATCGGTTGAGCCTGTACTCTATCGGTTTTTCTCCTGTACTCTATCGGTTTGGCCTGTACACTACCGGTTGGGCCTGTAATCACTACCATCGGTTTGGCCTGTACTCTATCAGTATGCGTGCTCTATCGGTTTGGCCTGTACTCTATCGGTTTTGGCCTGTACTTTATCGGTTTGGCCTGTACTCTATCGGTTTGGCCTGTGCTCTATCAGTTTGGGCTTGTACTCTATCGGTTTGGCCCTGTACTCTATCGGTTTGATCTGTATCTTATCGGGTATACCCTGTACTCTATCGGTTTGGCCTGTACTCTATCGGTTTGGCTTGTACTCTATCAGTTTGGCCTGTACTCTATTGGTTTGGCCTGTACTCTATCGGTTTGGCCTGTATCTATCGGTTTAAATGTGCTCTATCGGTTTGGCCTGTACTCTATCGGTTTGGCCTGTACTCTATCGACTATAAATGATCACTATGGCCCTGATCACTATCGACTATAAATGTACTCTATCGGTTTGGCCCTAAATGATCACTATCGACTATGGATCACTATCGACTGTAAATGATCACTATCGACTATAAATGATCACTATCGACTATCGACTAAATGATCACTATCGACTATAAATGATCACTATCGACTATAAATGATCACTATCGACTGTAAATGATCACTATCGACTATAAATGATCACTATCGACTATAAATGATCACTATCAACTATAAATGATCACTATCGACTATAAATGATCACTATCGACTATAAATGATCACTATCGACTATAAATGATCACTATCGACTATAAATGATCACTATCGACTATAAATGATCACTATCGACTATAAATGATCACTATCGACTATAAATGATCACTATCGACTGTAAATGATCACTATCGACTATAAATGATCACTATCGACTATAAATGATCACTATCAACTATAAATGATCACTATCAACTATAAATGATCACTATCGACTATAAATGATCACTATCGACTATAAATGATCACTATCGACTATAAATGATCACTATCGACTATAAATGATCACTATCGACTATAAATGATCACTATCAACTATAAATGATCACTATCGACTATAAATGATCACTATCGACTATAAATGATCACTATCGACTATAAATGATCACTATAGACTATAAATGATCACTATCGACTATAAATGATCACTATCGACTGTAAATGATCACTATCGACTATAAATGATCACTATCGACTATAAATGATCACTATCGACTATAAATGATCACTATCGACTATAAATGATCACTATCGACTATAAATGATCACTATAGACTGTAAATGATCACTATCGACTATAAATGATCACTATCGACTATAAATGATCACTATTGACTATAAATGATCACTATCGACTGTAAATGATCACTATCGACTATAAATGATCACTATCAACTATAAATGATCACTATCGACTATAAATGATCACTATCGACTATAAATGATCACTATCGACTATAAATGATCACTATCGACTGTAAATGATCACTATCGACTATAAATGATCACTATCGACTATAAATGATCACTATCGACTATAAATGATCACTATCGACTATAAATGATCACTATCGACTATAAATGATCACTATCGACTGTAAATGATCACTATCGACTATAAATGATCACTATCAACTATAAATGATCACTATCGACGGGTGTTTATTACTGACCGGAAGTAACGTGGACGACAACAAAGACCGACGTTGAACGAAACCAACGTTCTCCAGTTCCTCAGAATCCCTTTCCACCGTTTCCAAGTACCGCGTCTCCGTAGGTGTCGCTGGAACCGAAGTGGTAGACGCGAGGTCAGAGGCGGCCACTCCTGGAACGTCGTTGGCCCTCTGTTGGTCGACGAGAACACTCGCGAAGCTGGTCGATCCTTCTGGAACGTTCTGGAGATCCATCTCCGTTGCGAACTGGATCTCTGAAGCGTTCAGGGAGAGGTCCAAATCCTCCCCGATCCAGTCCGGACTTCGTCGTCTACGATCAGCGCCTCCCCTCCTGGGTGAGACAGACTCCCAAACCCGGGATTACCCGATGTTACGAAGAAGACGTGGATTTGAGGACATGGGTATTTGGAGACGCACGTGAGATTATCGGTGATTGGTTAAAGCGCACCTTCTAAGAATTAGACACCTTTTAAATGTTGGCGACCAATGCTATATAAACACCGATACTATATAGGCGTATGGTAATATTCGAAAGTTTCGGATTAAGATCTTGGTTTTGAAGGTAATATAGGGTTTGTTCACTCTGTAAAAACACGCCTAATTATAAGCAGACTTTGTGATACTCGATAGAAACACTTTTGTCAATATCTGGTGCAGAGGAAATCCACCTCTCCTTGCAAAAGTAGAAAGTGACCAAGTTATACTAATTATGACTGTGTAAATACATGTAAAAGTTCCTTTAGAGCTTCTCTGGCAAAGGAGATTTAAATTAGTAAATAGAACTTTTCTTCAGAACGAATTGAGCAATGGAAGATTATCGAAGTATCTCAACATTGAGGATAGATATTCTGTAAACAACAGAATATAATAAAACAATGTCTCATTGCCCACAATATCAATTTGTATTACATGTATATTGCTTTGAACAGTGCTTATGCACTGCACTGCATCTTAAAAATGATTTTGAAGATCTATCTGTAAACATTAAAATCAGTATTACATTGCTTAAGTGCATATATATAATATACGGTATTGCATTGTAAAAGAAATGACAATTGAAAATCTGATTATAGACTTTTCAACTAATTTTGCATCGCTTCAGTGCATGTATCTTGTACTGAGAATGCTAATGAATGTTGTAAATTGCTTGTAAATATTTTGTACATTTATTAAAAGAAAAAAAACTGAAGAGGGCTATAATTTTGGAGTATAAATATTTTACACCCAAACATGTAGGCTAAGGTTCTAAGTCAAATATCTGAATCACCCACACAGACAGTTACTATTTTTATGCATTTGTTAAGCGTCAGTTTATGATGACGAAGCAACAATCGTCGGCGCTGAGCAATTGTAAGTGAAGGACTTGCTCAAGGACCCTACACACTAACCGTCTCAATCAGATATACTGTGTCCGAATATATTATGGTTATGGTTATGGTTATTCAATACATACCTAGCAAATGAGAGACTATAGGAAGAAGTCAATTTAATTTCAGGTAGGCCTAAATCTTATATAGCATAGTTTGTTACAATTTTAAAGGTGTCTAAAGGGAGCGATCTAGCTATTCGCTTATAATGACTTCTACATATATTACGTTGTTTGAAAACGTATAAATAGAACGTTCTAACCATCCCGTGTCCCGTTTAGTAAGTAAGTAAGTAAATATATTCTTTATTCAACAACTTTGATGCACATGAACGTTTTAAGATATTGCGAATGAATCATCCTTATTATATGCCGTGATTCATACTATCAGTTACGCCAGTTCCGCACTGTTGCTCGCTCACTTACTTCAGACTCCAGCGCTACACTAATCCACTCTTTTATCACAGTCCGACTT
>JACEVL010000104.1:819889-832389 GCA_020284085.1 Aporrectodea caliginosa
TAGGATCGGATGGATAGGGGTAAGTATGAGGAATCGCACGTGTGTTTGGCGATTATCGCATCACGTGATTCGGCAATTACCGTGACGTCTTGCAGAGAAATAACGAATGTATGTAAGTACCTGGATGCTATTTATAGAGCGCATTTGGCATTACCCTCCGTCCGAAGTTCAAAAGTGCACACGACCATACGACAAAGACCCTAAGTAATAATATAATAATAATAATAATAATAATAATAATAATCTTTTCTTTTATTGAAGCGCCTGACAAACGCACTGCGCTGTACATTTACATGTTATGCAATTTAAATCTTAACCAGTAACAGAACAGACAGCCTGCAATACAACGGCGCTAATAGCAGCCTACAAAGCAAATCCGCCCTACGGGCCGAACTCGGTACCTCTCGCTCTCTACGCCAGATGTTATCGAATGCGCTATCGGGCCCCCCAACAAGATTTGAGATTGGTCTGAAGGTAAACGTACTCCCCGCATTGCAAAGCGAACGTTCTAACCAATTGGATATACCATACCGTGTCCCAATATATATATATATATGGGTGGGTGTCCCAATATATATATATATGGGTGGGTGGGTTTGGGTGGGTGGGTGGGTGGATGGATGGATGGATGAATGGATGGATGGGTGATAGCTGGATGTATGAAGGGATTTTTACATCTAAGGATAGACAGACTTACAAATAGATAGATGAATGGATGGATTCTCTACTACGCGTTGATGAAGCTCCAGAGAGCGTTCAACTTTATGCGATACAGAAATATCATCTTTCGTTCCAGACGATAGCTGCTCAAATGCTTCAATCCATCAAACACGAGATGGCGCCCGATAATTGTTTGCTAGAGTTGAAAGGACGGAGGGACAGTGACGTCGATTTTTTCTGAACTTTGGGTGAGTGTCAAGGTGTGCAATAAGACTGCTAATTGGTAAGAGCGATTACACACCGTTTAAACGGTGTTAACATAAGCTATATAAAAAAGGGATATGAAATGCGTTCTGCAATGTGCCAAAACTAATCTTTGTCGGCGGCGACGGCCTATGTTGTCATAAGCTGCCGTTAAACTGTGGATCCATCGGCGTTCAATGAGTGGTCTCGCTCTCGATTAAAAGCATTTTAAACGTTTGCATGTAAGAATTCATTCAGAGGACTTATATAGCGCCCCTCCAAGATAACCTACTCAGAGGCGCTCCCAGCCCAACTACGGCGATAGAGAACAGTTTTCAAATTCTTGTAAAAGGTGTATGCAGAGTCTCCAGCATAGAATGGAACACGATAAGAATTTTAAAGGTGAAAGCGATGCAATTATAATGCATTTAATGGATTAAGTTTTTACACATTTTTTCGAGAAGTGTAAATTGGGTGTCTACATTTCGCCTTGTAACGTGGGGCTGTGCCACAAGGCTGCCGACTAGTTACAGCGCTCGCCTTAGACACCTTTAAAACAGTGGCAACCGACGTTATATAAGGATGGGGCGAGACCGAAAATTAATGATAACCACTTCGTCTCAGTGTATTCATTTTAAACGATTGGGTATGGAGCATTGTAACGCTGAAAGCACGGGTCGATCCTCCTACCCTGAGACGGATACTGTGTATGAACCTTAAGCAAGTCATACACATTAAATTTAGACATGGCCATGACTGGTTAGTTAGTTAGTTAGTTAGTTAGTTAGTTGGTTAGTTGGTTAGTTGGTTAGTTGGTTAGTTAGTAATTTGTAACTTCCAATTACTAATATTTGTTATTCGTAACTTCTATATAAAACGCACAAGGCTTCAAACGATGGCGCACCAATGTGTTGGTTGGTTGGTTGGTTGGTTTGTATAATATGGTGAGATGGATAGATAGACGTTTAGATCGTTGGATGGATCCTCTACCAAGCGCTGACAACGTTGAACTCTTACGATATAGCGAAATATTGACTGTCGTTTCAGATCATAGTTGCCCTAGTGTTTCTATCCACCAAATTAGAGATGGCGCTCGATTATTGTGTGCGAGGGATGGAAGGGTGAAAGCTTCGAATTCTTTTGAACGTTGAGTGATTGTAAAAGTTTACGACAAGATTGCCAATTGTTAAGAACGCTTAGACACCTTTAAAACGGTGTCTATCGATGCTATATAAAAATGGAACACGACAGAGCTGTAATATGCCTAAAACTAATCTTTATCGGCGGCGACGGCCTATGTTGTCATAAGCTGCCGTTAAACTGTGGATCCAATTCGAGGTTAAATGACAGAGGTCAGTTAGACACCTTTGAAACGTTGTCAATGGAGGTTATATAATGATAAGACGTATTAGGGATTTAATACTTCAAACTAGAAATAGTGTTTATTGCGTTGGGTTTAGAGCTTTCGCTTTGAGAGAGTAGGAGTTCGATCCTCCTTTCCTGGGACGGTTATTCTATACGGAGCTTGAGAAAGACCAGCATGTAAAATTTAGAGACCTCAAAATCTTCAGGGAGGATACAGGTTGAGTCTGGTAGACATAACCATGCGTGGTTAGTTTTTAATTAATAACTTTAATTGCGCACAAAGAATCAAGCGATGGCGCACCAAAATCCAATCCTCACAAACTCTTCTGGGGGACATATACCCATCTGTCCCCCAATCCTCCAACACCGGCGAAGGCCAGATGGCGCCACGCGTCGTCGTCGTTTGCGTTGGCTCCTCCTCCTCCGTCGTAATTGATATTCACTGGCAAAACATCCGTTGGAATTTCACGTAGAGGAAAAGGTCCGTCTGGTTCACTGTCTATGTGCCTCTGTCTCTTCTGTTGTCACTGTCTTTGTATGTCTGTCCCTCTCTCCCTCCTTCAGGTAACGCCATAATTTTCCTGATAAAAGACTTCTCCTCTTCCGATCAGAGCGAATGGAAGAGGTAATATTGAAGGTAACGCCTGCCTCTATAACGATAAAGCATTTGTGCAGAATTGTATTCAAGATGTAACGTAGCATTTTCTATATAAGTAGATATCATTTATTCGTATCCATCGCCAGCAAATGGTTGGTGTCAGGAGCTGACGAAGATGATGATTCATTTATTCATTGGTCCATTCCGAGAATTTATATAGCGCCTCTTCAAGAGACCTACAGAGTCGCCAAATGATGAGAATGATGTTGTTGTTGTTGTCTGTTGTTATTAACGCTCTCTTATTATATTTAAAATATTAACAATTGCGTCACCTAAAGCAGAGTCAACGTCATTGCCCTATCAGCCGCAAGATGTCGTTGAAAACTGGATAATACGTTCCTCTCTTAGACACCTTAAAAACGTTTCCATCCGAACCTACATGATATAGGAACAATTGCGTTGTACTGTTTATAATGTCAGTGGACGTTGATGGTTAGTTTTGCCCTTGTGTAGACGCTTTGTTGTTAGGGTGTAATATGTGAATGCTTTATAAGTTTGTTATTTTGAAGCCATTTGTATATATTATACTAACATTGCTTGTTTGTAATGATTGATTATCTATGTAAACATTTATAACTAAACTAAGAATTTCATGTCAAAATAACATATATAATAAAATTTCATAACCATTAAACTGAAATTAAAAATTAAAAGTGAAAGATTGAGAATATCAGGTCAGATTGCAGTGCTCTTTTCTGTTCGTGTCTTTAACGTGTGGTGGGGAGCTGTATTTTCAATGTATGCCTATGCATGTATTTTAATTATGATATCTGGTTGCATTGAATGAAAAAAAAATTTTTGAAAATTAAAAATTAAAATATAAATTTCATATCATAATTTCAGGTGTTGTAAACTTCATAATTACAGGTTTTGTAAACTTGAAACCAATGCTGTTATATCATTGAATAGCTGGATTGGAAATCTCGTGTACATTATTGCTGTTTATCGAGAATCTTTTCATTTTACATTAAAAATTTTATGTGTGATAATTGCTGCAAAACAGTGCATAATTTTCCTGAAAGACCATCTTACAGTATATTATCTTATGCAAGTAACATTGACATTAGTATCTGAATTATAATATTATGCTGCTAAACTATGAATATTAGTGACATTGTAAAGTACTGTTTAGATGCCTTTAACTCTATCAATTTTGTTTCAACTGCATTGTACATAATTTTGAATTGTCGTCAACGACCTTTGATGTCATACGATGACGTTAAACCATGGAATAAAAAAAAAATCCATACCTCTCAAGCAGTTCTGTCCGAATAGTTACGAGAGGTATTATCCGTGCTGTTCCCAATTCCTCAGTCAAGGATTGGGATCAGCATTGGGAAGAGAATTGTTTAGCGGAGGTCATAGGGCAACAAAGCTCACAGCTCCAGGAGCGTTGATTAGAGAAATCACAATAAAAATTTCTAAAGCTAAGCGCGGTGCATCAGTTTGTCCAGGGATGGTTAAGGGAAGATCCGAGTCCGTTTGCCAGAGAGTTAAAATCATAGAAAATAAATAATTAGCATCGTTGATCATGTAACGCCATCGTTGATATCTAGCGCAATAGAAGGGTTTCAACTCTGAAACAGTCTGCCCTCCACAAGTCTCTCCCACGGAGTATCTCCATCCAGGCGGATCTTTTATAGAATAAATTCGCTTCACCCCCGGGAGACTACTGGGACACGAAGCCGACTGCTTGGAGCGGTTGCCTAAGACACCTTTAAAACGTATACAATTGTAAATAGCGCTCGTCTTAGAAACCTTTAAAACGGCATCATTTGCTTCTATATAAGGTCGTGATACGCCACACGATTAATGTTTCTCCTCTCATTATCTATGAACAGTAATTTTTTTATAAACAGTAATCATGGCGGAAGGACAAGAACGTGCAGCGCCATCTGTACGTAGCTGATTCGAACGGAGACACGACGCCACCTAGCGGCATTGGTTTTCTCACCGCTAATGGCTTAATTTGCGTGGAATCGAGCGATAGGATGGGTGGATTAGTTGGTGGGAGGATGGTGGATGGAAGGCATGGATGGTTAGTGGATGTGAGGATAGGTTGGTGGGTGGGTGAGTGAGTGAATGAATGAAATTTTTCCTTTATTGTTGTAGCGCTTTAACTTATCTCTCAAAGACGTATTGACCTGAAAAGATCTATTTCTCAGTTTGTCATTTAAAACAAGTTTATTTTAATTTTCTCTTTTTTACACACGTGTACATGACGTCATCTTTGATCATGTAACGTAATTGCTGATCATGTATCGTTATCGTTCAATATATAGCGCCATATATTGGAAGCTGTAACATCATATCCCCAAACAGATTCCTCCTCTACAAGGCTTACTCTCCCCAGGGGAATCTAATTCTGAAGGGATTCTTCACTACGGAGGATCTCGTGTAGAATAAATTCGCCATACCCTCTGAGACTAGGCTGACCCGAAGCCGACTGCAAAGAGCAGTTTGCCTTAGACACCTTTAAAACGTTGTATACGATTGTTAATAGTGCTGTCATCAGGCACCTTTACAACGGTGTAAAGATAATACTAGATAAGGTTGGGAGACGAGAGACGATTAGTTGTTCCCGCCTTGTACTTTTTATTACATGTAACATTCAGAACGGGTTTTTGTGGAGACACTGTTTTCGGTAGACACAAGGACAGTGGGATTGGACTACACAGATAAGAAATTTGGGAAAATATTCCTCTGTCCATTCCACTTCGATACAGTTCGGCAATCAGTTAGTTTACCCTCCTCCAAAATGTAATGTAACAAGACATTTATAAAGCGCCACTTAAGAGTCTCACAGAAGCGCTCAACACGTGGCCATCAAACAGCTGAAAAAGTGCGTCTTTAAGAGTCGAAAGAAAACCATGTAACCACATGCAGCATTAGTGGCACGCACAGATGGCGGAAGAGTAAAACATGAAATAGATCTGCCAAGTCTCTATATACACTACCCGTGATGCTAACACCGTCCCATTCCTACACCCTCCCCTCCCCTGCGACTCAGACCCTGTTCTCTAGGAGCCGTGAACGTACCTGCCTGTGTGTCTGTATTTATGTCTCTCTGTGTCTTTCTCTATGCGTCTGTCTATCTATCTGCTTGTCTGTCTTTGAGAAAGGACTATCCTGTGACCCCTCCTCTTCCCCTTCTATCAATGTACACTGTGAGAACATTGACTACTGTTAGTAGTTAAGATTGTTTCAATTGCATAACATGTAAATGCACAGCGCAGTGCGTTTGTCAGGCGCTTAATTAAAGAAAGGATATTATTATTATTATTATTGTTATTATTATTTTTGTTTTGCCCGAGGTAGTTCTATTCCCTCAGGCTATGAAAACTATGTCCGAAGACGTGGGGTATTATTATTATTATTATTATTATTATTATTATTATTATTATTATTAATTATTATTATTATTATTATTATTATTATTATTTCAAATGTCGTTGAAAATTGGATTGTACTTTACCCTGAACACACCTTTAAAATGGTTACAGCCAACCATACATATGCCAGAATAATAATTTGCGTTCAATTGTTTGGTGTTACGTCACTTTGATTATAATTACCGTGGCCCTTCAGCCACAAGATGTCGCTAATGGCTGAATAACAAAACCTTTGGTAGTGCCAGTCCCAAGCCTGGAGCAAAGAGAAGGGCGACTCTAAATATTTCTGATATGGCGTAGCGTTGTTCAACGTGCAGAATAGTATTCAAGATGTATCGTAACATTTTCTATATCAGTAGATGTCATTTATTCGTATCTATCGCCGTCAAGTGGTTGGCGTCAGGAACTGATGATGATTATGATGACGACGACGACAATGATGATGATGATGTTGTTGTTGTCTGTTGTTATTAACACTCTCTTTTTATACTTTTAAATATTCACAATTGTGTCAACTAAAGCAGAGTCGATGGCATGGCCCTATGAGCCGCAAGATGTCGTTGGAAACTGTATAATACGTTCCTCACTTAGACACCTTAAAAATGGTCTTTTTCTTCTACTAGTTACCGTGTCTGATGCAGTCACAAGATGTCGCTAATGACTTAACAAAACAATTATCTCTTATTAAACTTAACGAGAGGAATTATCAGTCCTCGGTCATGGATTGGGAATAACATTGGGAAGAGGTTTGATAAACGGAGAGGTCATAGGTCAACAAATCACACAGCTCCAGATGCGTTAATAAATGAAATCGCAATCGTCAGCTCCAAATGTCTAGGGCGCTAATCTAACGCTGAGTACAGGGCACCAGTTTATTCACGAGCATTGCGTCATGTCGTAGTCGTAATCTTAGACACCTTAAAAACGCTTCCTAAGGACCATATATATACGTAAAATTGCGTTCGATCGATAGATCTCCGAATCATCGTTATTACTAATAGTTACTGTTTCTGATGAAGTCACAAGACGTCGCTAACGACTGAACAAAACAATTATCTCTTATTAAACTTAACGAGAGGTCTGATCCGTTCTGTTCCCAATTCCTCGGTGATGGATTGGGAATAACATTGGGAAGAGGTTTGATAAACGGAGAGGTCATAGGTCAACAAATCACACAGCTCCAGATGCGTTAATAAATGAAATCGCAATCGTCAGCTCCAAATGTCTAGGGCGCTAATCTAACGCTGAACAAAGGGCACCAGTTTATTCACGAGCGCTGCGTCGTGTCGTAATCGTAATCGTAATTGTAATCGAGTATTTATATAGCGCCACTCAAAAACAGAGGCGAGAGATGGTCAAAGGAAGATCGGAGTCCGGTTATAATTATAATTATTTGCGTTTCCTTTATTGATGTAGCGCTATTACTTGGTTCTCAAAGATGGATTGACCTGAAAAGATTTATTTCTTTATTTCTCATTTATAACACTTTTATTATAATTTCTAGATTCCTACACGCGTGAATATATAAAAGACGAACACGGGTTCATCATTCAGAGTAATGGTTAATCATACAGCGTAATCATTGATCATGCACTGTAATCGTTGATCATGTAACGTAATCGTTTGTAATCTAACGCAATATACCAGTTTGAAACTCCCCGCCTTAGAGCTCAGATAGTTGTTTACAGCGGTGAATGAATTCGATTGACTTTTTAAAGAAATTCATTTTTTCAAATGCCAACCTTTTGAAACACACTGAGTCTGATTTTAACTTCGGATTTATGCCACGGAAATATAAAATAGGGCGAGGTTAAGTCAGAAGACGTCGCTAACAACCAACACATGTAGTAACGATAAAAAATTGTTGAAATAAGACACCTTTAAAACGTTTTGATACGACGCCATAAATTCAATAATCGCGACAAATTGTTTCAAAAACGAGCTGTAATATGCCAAAAACTAATCTTTGTCGGCGGCAACGGCCTATGTTGTCATAAGCTGCCGTTAAACTGTGGATCCATCAATTGTAAATACTAGGTCTTGGAAAACATCAGATTAATATTATAAGATCCATCCAATCTTAAATCAGGTTGATTTCGTGGCATTGACCTTTGTTATCGTTAAACTACTGAAACTAAAACTAATGTAATTTATTCTGCTGTTCCTTCAAATTATGAGAAGTGCTGTAATATGCCAAAAATAATCTTTGTTGGCGGCTACGGCCTATGTTGTCATAAGCTGCCGTTAAACTATGGATCCAAGCCTTTTGTGCTACTTCTTATCATAAGTTGTGACGGGTAAAAAAACTCTGATTCCAGGTTTCAACTATGAGAAGTAATTATAATATTGGCCGCCGATAACTTTGCTGTAATCGTAATCGTAAACTCAGAATTATTTCTAGGCGTAGGGCACCAGATTATTCACGAGCGCTGAGTCCTGTCAAAGGGGTAAAATCTACGGATTTAAAATTAAGATCCAAACAGACCACAGATAGGAGGAGGAGGCAGATCTAGTCGTAACAGCGGGTGATTGAAGACAATTATGAACAAACTTTCTTCTTCAGTCGTTGGCGACATAATATTGTGGCTGCACGAACCTCAGTACTGTTACTATCTCAAGAAATCAGCATAAAGTGAGCTGTGGATTTTTACGATTGCACTATATATAGAGTCGGTTGAAAACGTTTTAAAGGTGTCTAGGTGGGAAATTTAGTATCCAGTCTCCACGACGTATTAAAGATGCGCAAGGAAGTTTTTAGCATCTTGTTGTTGCCATAGCCGCGTATAGAACCCATACCCTTCGCGTTACAACACGAACTCTTTAACCAAACAGACACACAGACAGAGTCACACGGACGAAGCAGACTGACGGACAGACAGACAAACAGACAGAAAGTCATACAAATACGATACAATACAATACAGTGCTACGCAATGTTAGCAAACCAATAATAGAATCATCATAATGAATCTGATCGAATTTTGAGCGCCGCATTCATGTTGCACGAAACTTGATGCTTCAAATGAAGTTTTAGGCAAAGTCCTTGGAAAAACCATATCGAACAGAAAGGCATGCCAAGATGCGAGTAGTTGATTTTTAATTGTGCGTAAGAAATATATATCGCAACGTTGCGGCGTTTTAAAGGTGTATAATTATCTAGTATTAATACACAATTCATGGCTACTAGGACTGTTGACGTCGACCTATTTCACCATACATTGAGCTCAACATTGAATCCAATTATTATTTATAATTTCTTATTATTTTTAAAACCACCCCCTACAGTAAAGCCTTGTCTGCTTGTTGGTGATATTCAATTGACCCAAGTGGAATCCACGAGGTTCTTAGGTATCGAAGTAGATCATCATCTCACATGGGAGCAGCACATTAATTATATTTCTTCTAAAATTGCTAAGAATGTTGGTATACTCGCTCGTACTGCCTTTCTATTGCCTACGTCTATAAGACTAAACTTATACTACTCCCTGGTATACCCTTACTTAACCTACTGTAACATGATATGGGCATCAACATATGAGTCTAGGCTGTCTAAGCTAGTTGTGGTTCAGAAAAGGGCAGTACGTATTATCGCGGGCATTCGTAGGGGAGAACATACTGGCCCTCACTACTATAAATATAGGCTTCTTAACATTAACCAGATTAGGTGTCTTCAAATTGGTGAATTTATTTATCGCCTAAAAATGGCCTACTCCCTCAAGTATTCAACAACTGCCTCCAATTTGGCTCTGACATTCACACTCATTTCACAAGAAACGCTAAGGCGTATCGTTCTGTTAGAATTCACTCCAACATTCGTCGGTTCACCATCAAGTCATTTGGCATTTCTGTGTGGAAAAAAAATTAGCTGTGGATTGATTTGATTGCACATTATATAGAGTCGTTTGTAAACATTTTAAAGGTGTCTAAATGGGGAATGTAGTATCCAGTTTTCCACGACGTTTAAAAGTTGCGCAAGGGAGTTTTAACATCTCGTTGTTGCAATGACAGCGTATAGAACCCAGACTCTCCGCGTTGCATCGGTAGCACTCTAACCACACAGACACAAAGACAGAATCACACGGACGAACCAGACTGACAGACAGACAGACAGGTAGACAATGCTACAAAATTCTAGCAAAGGAATAATAAAATAGTCATAATTAACGTAGTCGAATTCTGACTTATATAGCGCCGATCAATGGTCGCTAAAAGTGAAATTGTAGTCAAAGTCATTGGAGGAACCAAGTCAAAGAGATTAAGGAACTTGGCTTTTTATTAGTCTTGGCTTTTATATAATGTCATGTTCAAGCGTTTTAAAGGTGTCTAAATCGAATCTAGGTATATAAAGTATTTAATGACATTTTATGGCTGCCAGGGCCGTTGACGTCGATTTAACCTTACCTGGAGTTAAAATTGAAGTCGATTCTTATTAATATATTCTAATCTCATTCTTATTAGAAATCGAGTGAAGACCAATAGAAACTACTACTGATAATGTTAATATTGATTAGTATTTATTTATTGTTTTTCTATTTGCTAAACACTCGGCCTCTGGTCACCTCTATGCTGATGATGTCCAGGCCTTTGTTCATGGCCCCTCTTCTCACCAGCTTGCTCTTTCCCAATCTATTGAATCTCTTTCTGCTGATCTCAATTGTTGGATGTCCTCAAATCGTCTTTCACTCAACTCTTCCAAGACTCAATTGATCTGGCTTGGCACTCGCCAACAGCTAATTAAACTTGATTACGATTTGCTTACCAAGCAATTCCCTCAGTTTACTTTCTCGACAAATGTCCGTAACCTGGGTGTTACTCTTGACAGTACTCTTTATTTCTCTGCACATTATCTCTAATCTCTCTAGGTCCAGTTTTTATCACTTGCGGCGTCTACGTGCCATTCGACGATCTGTCCCCTCGCCGATTTTTTCTTTCATGGTTCATGCCTTTGTCTGTTCTCGCATTGACTACTGTAACTCATTACTTATGGGCCTACCAAAACTCCGTCTGGCTCCACTCCAATCAGTACTTAATGCTGCTGCTCGTTTGATTGCCCGCCCACCTCGTTTCTCCCATATTTCGAGAAAGTCCGTCACATACATGTATAAATTAGAAAACTCAAAGATATTCAGGGCACATGCAGATAGACATTGCCATGCGTAATTTGTTAATAATACGTAACTTTTAACTAAAATTTGTAATTCGTAACTTCTATAGCGCCGATGTCTAATTTACAAGACATAAAATCCAAATCCAGAAAAAGTCTTCTGGCGTCAAATCAGAGGGTTTGTCAAGAGATGGTCAAGGGAAGATCGGTTACCAGAGAGTGGAAATAATAATCATTAAATAATTGGGATGATGGAGCATTAAGGGGCAAAATCCATGGACACCGATAAGCTGGAAACCAGGGTGAGAATTGCGGGAGGTTGGGGGTTCAACCCCTAGTCTTTCTTAGGATCCCACAGTAAAGTCTACATTTCACACCCAAACTGCACATAAATCAACGTCTAAACTTCTAACCCCCCCAGTTACTTTTTACAATTCCCATACTGCTGGAAACGAGAGAGGACAAATGTTCAAGGACGCAGTGATTAGCTGGGCGAAAGAGGACACAATTTGAGGAACCTGAAAATTAGGGACACTCGTTAGCAGAGTATGATGACCATGTCCGGCCGAAGGGGGGTTGTAGAAGCAGAGGAAAGACTGATCCAGACGACCCCAGTCGTCTTTGATACAACCAGCCTCCTTCAAGTTCCACATTTCGTCCCCGCAACAAGTCTTGCTATAGACACCTTTTAAACGTTGTATAAACGATCAGAACGGTTATAATAAATGCTCGGCTAAGACACCTTTTAAACGGCATCAAATGACGCTATATAAGCGATTAACTTCTTTCTATGCCGATGGAGATCCTGAGTGGCCGAGTGGGTTGGTAGCCCGCTCGTCACGTCGGCGCCCCGGGTTCGCTTCCCGGTCGGGTCGGTTTATCGGAGATTAATTTCTCGGATCTTTACTGCGGGTGGCTCGGTCGCAATATAAACGTGGAGTACTAGGTTGCTTTCTGCCTCCGACACTAATCATCTTCGATATGAAGAAGTGTCGTTAAGCCGGAACACTTTTTTCTATGCCGATTCGTCTCGTGTCCTCTAAAAGTCTTTTCATAGACACCTTTTAAACGTTGTATA
>JACEVL010000104.1:837389-852389 GCA_020284085.1 Aporrectodea caliginosa
AACACGAGATGGCGCTCAATAGTTATGTGCGAATTGGATGGATGGAGGAAGGGACAGTGGCGTCGATTTGTTCCTAATATTGGGTTTGTGTCTTGCTGTGATAGGTAAGTTCGCTTGTCTGAAACACCTTTTAAACAGTATCAATCCGTGTAATGCAATAATGGGACACGATACCCGTTTAAAGAAAGAGCTCCCTCTTAGACACCTTTAAAATGTTACCAACAGATGCTATATAAATATGGAATACGTTTGGCATTTAATCATCGATACTGTGGATTGACCCTCATATTACACTTACAAGCCATAGATATCTTGAGGAAGAAAGCGTTGCTAATCATTACTGATTGGTTTTGGTGCGCCATCGGTTGATGCCTTATGCGTTACACACCGGCGCAATAGACGTTACTAATTAACTACATGCGTGATGTGTTGCATTGGCTGCCTGTGTCTCAGCGGATCTCATATCCCATTGCTGCTCTTGGTTTCTCGTTGTGTTCTTGGCTGCGCTCCATCTTACTTGCGTGATCTTTGCCGCCCAGTGTCTGTTGTTCCAGCGCGTCGGGTGCTTCGCTCTGCGACGAGGGGTGAGTTCCTTGTTCCACGGACTCGCTTGGCTATTAGGCAGCGCCGTGCTTTCTCGGTTGTTGACCCTTCCATCTGGAATGACCTACCACTTAAGCTCCGTTTTTTACTTGTAAGCGATCTGACAGGGTTCTACAAGTCCCTCAAGTCTTTTTTCTTTAGTCGTGGCTGAGTAGTTTCTTGAAGTGGCGCTATATAAATGCTCTGAATTAATGAATGAATTAATTAATTAATAATTTGAAAAGTGGCCGAGTTACCGTCGATCTGGAAGCGTTGTCATCGGCAATTATGAACAAAGGTCGACTAAATGAACCGATTTGCATCTTAAATAAACTCATGCAGACAAATGACAACCTTAAACAATGATCTGCAGTGAAGATAATTAACTCATTGCAATTAATTTTTTCTAAACAAGTCAAAGGCCAGAAAAGCGAAAAAATGTCGTTGAAATTTGGAATGTTCCTTACCCCTATAGACACCTTTAAAACGTCAACAACCAACCATATATATACCACAATAATATCAAGAAAGAACCATAGGACGAAGCAACTGTCCTGTATGGTCTCATTCATATAATATAGTGTGGATTGATTGCATTTTAAAGGTGTCTAAAAAAAAGCGCTAGCTATTCCTCTATTATCAGTTCTACCTATATTGCAGTGTTTGAAAACGTTTCAAATGTGCATAAATAGACGTTCTAACCATTCCGTGTTCTAGTTAAGTAAGTAAGTAAGTAAGTAGAGTGAGTGAGTAAGTGAAGTGAGTGAAGTGAGTGAGTGGAGGGTATAAGTGAGTGAGTAGAGGTGAGTGAGGTGTGGTGAAGTGGAGTGAGGCAAGTGAGTAAGTGTGTGAGTGAGTGAGTGGGTGGGTGGGGTGGGTGGAGGTGGGTGGGTGGAGTGTGGTCGAGGTGAGTGGAGGTAAGGCGAAGTGAAGGTGCGTGCGTGGGTACAAGGTATGGAGAAGTGGGTGAGTAAGTGAAGTGAAGTAGTGAAGTAGTAAGTGAGAGAGTGAGTAAGTAAGTAAGTAAGTAAGTAAGTATGTAAGTAAGTAAGTAAGTAAGTAAGTAAGTAAGTAAGTAAGTAAGCAAGTGTATCCTTTATTCAACCAACTCATTCCCGCACTTTGGAGCACAAGAAAGTTTTAAGAAATTCTGAATAAAATGCAATCCGTGCTAAGGTATCTGCTGCTGGGATTATTCTATTGTGTGCGCTCTGTTGAGGTTCGGGAAGGCGCCGTGCTCTGACCAGTCTCCTCAATAATGCAATGTTATATGATTAGATACTTTTTAAGATATTAAATTATAATAGCACAAGAAATTATAATGCAATGTAATAAACACATACCAATTTAAAACTGCAGTAAAAGATGTAGCAAAGTCAAATTATTTTCTTTTTTCGTTTTTTCTCTTTTTTCCCGTTTTTTATTTTTTTGAAAAAACGACGATTTTTCAGTTTTTTATTTTGATTTGATCGTTTTTAACAACTATGCCTGAAACACCATGGAAACCAGGATAAATATTCACATATCTCTACTGCTCTTTCATCAAATGAAGATATCTTTGCAGAATTGTGATGCCTATAGATGTAAATATTCACATATCTCTACTATTCTTTCATCGAATGAAGTTATCTATGCAGAATTGTGATGCCTATAGGGCCACGAAGAAGCTGTAACTAAAATAATTCGGTTTGGAGCAAGTTGATTTTTTTGGTCCTAAGAAATCGCTGGTCCTGTGGATGCGACTTTGGCAGTTGCAATGGTGTTAAACTAACAAACGGCAGCAAGGACAATGATACTGTTTTCATACACATCACTTCTGCTTCTAACTATAATTTTAATATTCCTGAAGTGTTTTTACCACGGATTATTACTGAAAAGCTGTAATTATTAGTCCATTCTAATTGGTCCATTAGAATAGTTATCACAGTATAGTGTCACATCATGCAATCAAGTTGCTGGAGTAATGATGAATGTAATAAGTTAAATAATCACAAATTGAATATTTGAAACGAAATTTTGCTTCAGACAGCTGCCTACAGTTGCATAATTAAGTTATTAAAATATAGCTTATGGCTGAGTCACGAACTGGCGGACTGCGTGACCAACCGAACTATCAATTGTCATTGTGACCTGGTGGCTTTTTTGACGCTAAAGAAATCTCAAAATTACGAGAAAGATTACTAATCGTATTAAATCATGTCCACCTATTGATCACTGATGATCAGTATGCATCATAGTTGTATAAAACGTTTTTTTCGTTTTTTATTTTTTCCAGAAAACGTCGTTTTTTCGTTTTTTATTTCTCGTCACGTTTTTCCCGTTTTTTATTTATTGTATGTAACTTTATTTATTTATTTACTATCTGTTACTATTTGCTTAATTTTATTTTTGTCTGATATCCCTTACGTTGTCTTCGTCTTTTCAAGGATTCATCTAATTTACGTCACTATTTAGTGTCATCAGTTGAGAAATAAACAGCACAGTAGAGGAAAAAAATTTATAAAAGTTATTTTATTTCTAAGTTATCCAAAATGCGAAATGTTGTCTTTGTACTCAGTGATCTCTGATTGACTGATAAACTGACGGATATTACTCCATATCAAGTTCTTATATGTCAGAATTTTAAGTAGGCCCTAGACCTACAATTTTTTATTAAGTAGGCCTACACAGTACACTCTATACTTAGGCCTACACAGTTTAGTTTTTAATTACTTATGTCAGCATAGATTTATGTGGACTTATGTATACAATTTAAATTTTAAAAGATTTCAATATATTTAATTTCTCAATTTCTTTTTAAACAAAACTTATGAAAACGAAAATAATTGTTGTAGATAACTGTTACTTGGTGTCTACTAACAAAGTTGTTATTTGCTGATAAAAATTAAATTGTGTAAACAAGGTTTTTAATTTTAAAATGCAGTATAAAATAATGTAGCAAAGTCAAATTATTTTCTTTTCCGTTTATTTTCTCGTTTTTTTCCGTTTTTTATTTTTTTAAATAAAACGACATTTTTTTCGTTTTTTATTTTGATTTGACCGTTTTTTACAACTATGGTTTGAAAACTATGCATGCATAGCAAAAGAAAATAAATGAACAACATAGATAAGGAAAACACAAGTAGGCCTAATCAGGTTGACATGAAAACCATCTAGAAGCCGATGGATACAGAAAAACAGACGTAAAGAGAGGCGATTAAAGTAGGACACACAGGGTCAAGGTCAGACACAAGAAGTTGTCGTGAATCGCGACGTACTACTTACTGATCTATGATTCATTCAGCTGAAGACCAACATGTAGCATATGCTGTACTTAAATCGTCATTAAAACGTTGTTGACGTCTCGGCCAGATTCGTCGCCAGCTAAAACTTCAACCATCACTGACAACAGCCATACCATGGACTTCTTCGTAACACCAGTTGGATGGCAATTGTATAGTACATGAACCACATAATTATTCAGGGCCGTAAAATTGGTTTCATCATTTCAGATGGGGGGAGGGAAAACTGATCCTTCGGAAGTGAGTATTGGTCCCTTAAGAATCCCACTACTGAGTTCAGTTAGACACTAGGTTAGGGGTTAGGGTCATAATAAATTCATGGTAGGCTAGGTCTATAGTTTGTACCCAGTGATGTCTTTATGGAGAAAACGGGCCTAGCAGTGTTGTATATGAGATGTAAGTTAGTAAGTATGTATGTGTTCAGGCACTTGATATAGCGCTTATATATGTCTCACACATATGCTGTCTACATGTACATTAACTTACGTAGTGTTGAAATTAAGAATGCTTAAGCTTCTCTGTAAGCAGTTAATAATCATATTGAAAAGTCGCCAGTCTAACGACGGTGATTTCTCCACTGACGATAGTAAGAAACACTGCATAATCGACAAACATGAGAAACAGTAAGAAGAAAAACGCACAATGACAATGAAAGGAACAATCAAATTATATAATATCTTATCCCAATTTATTAATCAAATATTGAATGTACATACGTATGTAGGCCTATATAGGTGGTTAGCGTTCTCGACTGTAAAGCTACACTCGGGAGCTCATATCTTTGCCAGTACGGAAAGATGTTTCAAGATTTCTGTTAGAGTATAGCGCCACCAACTAACTCAGCTAGCCTATAAAGTGAGTCCACCGACTGTTACTTGTCGGTGCGAAGATGAGGACGCGAGGGGAAGACTGACCATTCACCTTCGCATGCCGAAACTAAGAACATGAAGTCGCTAACACTTCATACCCACGATTGCCTTTCATGGCTGACTTATGATTACCTCTCGTGGTTGGCTTATGGAACTTTCATTCTGTTCTAAACGGCTCTCAGACTAGTGTCAACCCTTTGACCCTTTGGCCCCTGTAATAGCCAACATGGTTCCCACTTGCAAGAGCAGTTTGCAACAAGCCAACTCTTTGAAAACTAGTCGTAGATCGAGCTTCCCGTTCAATTGCAAATAAGAAGAAGTCCATGAACTGGGGGCTACTGCGGTTCGACGTATGCAGGTGACCCATTGATGGCTGTTGATAGTCGTCTGGGCTCCTGAGGCTGCAGAACACGAGGGATGTGTCGGAGGAGAGGTCTCTGAGCCAGGACCACTTCAGACGGACCGACCAGCCAATAGTTTTGTCTGAGTTGTCCATGGCCTCAGCTCAACTCAGTCGTTAGAACCGACGCGAGCTCTGGATCAAAAGCCGTCTAATCATCTCAAGCCAAGCGCTACTCGACAAGGTAAATAACCAATTCAGATTATGCTTATGTAATTGTGCGAGGCTTTTGAGGCCTCAACAAACATAGGCTATCGCTTCATAGCCGTGGCTGTTCTGCCCTTCTGGAATGAACTCACGCCCGCCAGAAGACATGCAAGGAGACTGGTTTATCCACTTCGGTTCGTTGCTTGAAAACTTTTCTGTTTCCTCGGAGTGCTCACGCTGGGAGCGCCTCCGAATATATATATTCATTACTGCTATAGAGGTGCTTTATAAATGCCCAGATACAATACAATACAATAGCTACGACAAAGGGGAGGACAGGAGTGCAATATTATATGCCAGCAATAGTATGTCTACTATGTAACATATAGTAGCCTACTTGTAAATTTGTAATTGCGCATTTATATAGCGCCTGTTCAGGCGAATTCCACGGAGGTGTTACCTATCGGACATGCTCATGCATACTAAACATGAATTCTCTGCTCACACTGTTTAGATATACACAGTTCTGACAAGCCCATATATACTTATTATCCAGGTATATATATATATATATTATATATATATGTTATATATACTGTGTAGTTATATAACAAACTGCGCTGATGGCTCTATCTGATATCAATGACGTTGCTCTGGCTTCATTAAATACAGCGGGAGATCGGGCCTGAATGTTACGGTTAGTTGAACGAATGACTCGGTTTGTAGGCAGAATTTGTTCTGCATAAAGATTTATCTGCATATACTGTATGCATTCATACACGTATTTGTATATGCAGGCATGTTAAACATACCGGTCTGTAAGTGGATTTCTATAAATATACATAGTTTTGATATAAGGGGAAGGAGAAGAATACCCGCTGAGAGGTTCTATTGTGCCGACGGCATAGACACATTCACTGAAAGGGCAGGGGTGGTGACTTGCGCGAAAGGGGCTTCTCATCCGATTGGGTAAACATATTAAACGGACGTTTTGATGGGGTGTTCGTGCAGTTTCTGCTGAGCCTTCTGTAGACCAGGAACAGCAGAGTAAGAAGAAGGAGACTGTTTGGCTGACTTTGACCCTGTAGTGCGCTCACTCGAATCGGAGTCAGGTTCGTTACAGTTTTTCCAAGGGAAGACAGTAGCAAACGGTTCAGTCAGACCATCGTGAAGAAATCACAGCAACAGCAATTTCTGTAAGTTGATAGAATGTTGTTTTTCTTTCATTAAAGGTCGGCTTTTGTAGCGGTTCTTGTAAAGAATCCAACGCTGAGCTGCCTAAACAAAAGCCCTACTCTGTTGCAAATAGTTTGCATAATTTATGGTCTAGAGTTATTTCCTGTTGCTGGTCTATAGTTTGCATCTGTGGACACACTGTAACTCGAGCCCTATCGAATTCCAGTTTAATTGTATTGCGTTTAGAGCTACATATAATTTCTCATTTTGTGTGTTTACAAAGCGCGACTATAATTATTGTAGTTTACATTCAGACAATTAGGTTTGGATTTCGTAGCCAGAAGCAAGACTTTAGATACAAACGGTCCCCCACGCAGTTCAATGTTGTTATGTCTGCACGACCAAAACATTTTCAAGGATTGCATACGAGTGCATATAAGCCCATACTCTGCCACAAAGTTCGACCGTACGTTACAGCAGAAAATAGCGTACGCGTACGGTACGTAATTTACTAAAAATAATAGCGTACGCGTACGGTACGTTCGTATTCCGTACGTATGAGCAGCCTTTAATATTAGTTGCTTCTCGTGACGTCACATTTTGTCTCCTCATTTTCTCGTCGTTTTTTCTCGTCGTTATTACGTCACTTTACAGTTCTTATTTGTAGTTCCGTTTCAGCGAAGAGGTAAATTATTATTTTGTTTTTATTTTGTATAATTTTCCATTCTTTAATTTGTAATTTTGTTATTCCTTGTTAATTCTATAATAAAAAAATATAAAAATTAGCGTACGCTATTTATTAATTTAGCCAAAAAATAGCGTACGCGTACGGTACGCATTTCAGCAGAAAAAATAGCGTACGTTCCGTACGTACGGTCGAACTTTGCTCTGCCAGCATTTCATTCATTCATTCCTAAATTTATATAGCGCCCCTTCAAAGGGACTACTCAGAGGCGCTCACGGCTCCAGCACGGCCAAAAAGTACAGTTTTGAGTTTAATAAAAAAAAAACTTCAGTTATAGCCCCAGGGAGCAGACGTAGCTCCTGGGGAGTCTGTTCCAGACCACTGGGCCCACCACGGAGAAGGCCCGATTCTGCACAATTGCAGTTCGTGCAAATGGGACTAAGAGCACCCCTTCTCTGCAGAGCGGGGCCTGTATAGGGCCTATATTCGCAGAGGGAAACCGCATAGAACCTGCATGGGTCTAATCGGATACTCCTGAAACTGCTGGCAGAGTAATTGGCTAATTAGCTTCCAGCAGAGCAAGACTGACACTGTACAAGTGCTATATGAACTAAGATTTAGAAGCCACCAATTGACGTAATATTATATTTAAGAAATTGATCAATTTTGCTATCACATGTACGACCCCATGCTGCAATTGGATGATTCTGTAGATCACCTGTACAATCCCATACTAAAGACGATGAGTTCTCTGCGAAAAGGCAGGTCCATTGGCTTTTATGCCACCCAGGGATGAGATGAGTGAGGTGGTTTCCCGTTGTCTGCCTCACAGACAATTGTGGACGAGCAACTTGTCCAAGGTCGCTACGCAACGGTTTGAGGTAGATTCGAACCTGCGACCCTAAGGCACAAAACATACCGTTACACCACCGCGTCCAACAATTCCACACTGCAATTGAATAAAATTCTATATTGCCGGACCCATGTGGCTGCCTGTGATTTCTCATTTGACACCTAATGATTTTCGCAAGACGAGCATCCCAACCTCTGATGGAGAAGTGAGAGGCAAATGCATTTAATCAGCGATGCAAACATATGAGGTGAAAGCTGTAACCAATTATTCATTCATTCATTCTGAGAATTTATATAGCGCCCCTTCAAGGAACCTACTCAGAGGCGCTCAAATTATGCTCAATCTACAGATTATAGTCTATTGGAAGGTCGATTTCTATTGTCACGGCGCTATAAAAATGTCACTAAGCACTCAGATATTCTTGAAATGCGCTATATAAATGTTTAGCTACATAGATGCATACATACACACATGCATGTTCATATATAATTTTAATTGAGTTTGCCGAACGCTCATCAGGGTGAGTGAGTGTTGGCAGAGTGTTTGCGCATTCAGTGTGTGAAGTCTGCCATGGCGAATAATTGATGGCTTGTAGATTAGACGCCCTGAACATAAGATTAAGGCATCGTGGGAGATTAAACTTCTGCGGATTTGGATTTGCTTTCGATGGATTTCTGGGCCTTGCTTTTCGGTTCTCCAAGGGACTGGAAAACACCGGATATGGGGTTTGGTCTTCACCCCTGAACTTTGGGCTATTCACAAGACTTGAAGACAAGCTCAATATTGTGATAACCGGCTGAGTCGAAGAAAAATGGCAACTCTCTGGAGAGGGGCAAGCCATTGAATTGATGATGATGATGATGATGATGATGACGACGACGACGACGCTGGTGATGATGATTATGATGATGACGACGACTACTACTATGCGGGCTATTAAGACCGTTTAGCTACAAGGACAGCGTGACGGCGGCTGCAGAGAAGTGAAGTGACACTTATTGTGAGTTTTAACAAAGGTCCTCTGTCGTTAGATTGATGTAAGTCGTGTTTGCGTCTGGGCCGAAAGATCCGGGGAACACGCATTGGAACAGTTTTTAAATGGAGGGGCGTATACGATGTTACCTTAAACATTCAAAACGCTCGGAAAATAGTTTGCCAAGCGTTTTATGGTACCATTCGCCGAAATTTGACATTGGGTTTGAGTGAGTTAGGGAATGAGACCAAGTGAAGTGTATATATGCGCTGGGTAAACAGCAGTGAAATATACTCCTCCTCCTCTTCCTCCTCTTTCTCCTCCTCCTTCTCTTCTTCCTCCTTCTCTTCTTCCTTCTCCTCCGGCTCCTCCTCTTCGTCCTCTTCGTCCTCCTCCTACTCCTTATCCAGGGCAATATGTCACTACGCGAAGAGCTGTGACAATATTTATGCCTTTGGGTTGCTAACATACACTATCGTTTCTATACACGTACACAGCGTGACTGTAGACATATATTATACGTAGGGCTATAAGTGGATGCGTGGGCTTTGTGTGTTCGTGTACACGTCGGTAGGTCTTTTGAAAGCTAAGGACTGTTTAAAAGTCATAGTCCTGCGCATGCACCAAATACGTTATGTCTGCCTGCAGGTTTGAATGTCTATAATGTCTGTCTGTCTGTTTGTGGGTTTGTCTGACTTTCCGTCTGTATCACTCATCTGGCTGGCTGGCCCTCTCTCTCTCTCTTTGTCTCTCTCTCTCTCTCTTTCTTTCTCTCTCTCTCTCTCTCTCTCTCTCTCTCTGTCTCTCACTCTCTCTGTCTCTGTCTCTCTCTGTCTCTCTGTCTTTCTCTCTTTCTCACTCTCTCTCACTCTCTCTGTCTGTCTGTCTGTCTGTCTCTCTCTTTGTCATCTTATTATAAATGAGGTATCTGTAGATGTATCTTTGAATCTGTGTTCGCGTACCGTGTCTGTCTCCGTTTGTAGAATGGCTGTGCTACTCTTGGACCCAATAATTTCTTGTCCAATTTTGTAAACCGTAGATTGTAAATGAAGCTTAATTAGCTGTCACTGAAGCAATTACAGAGCACAGACAAGTATTATACATAGTATATATACACTTGTCTAATGTACAAGTTTGGCATGTTTTTATCTATTTGTGTATATGCATACATTATAGAGAAAAATGTACAAGATATGCATACATATAGAGAGAAATGTACAAGATATGCATATCAATCAATCAATCAATCAATCAATCAATCAATCAATCAATCAATCAATCAATCAATCAATCAATCAGTCAGTCAGTCAATCAATCAGTCAGTCAATCAATCAATCAGTCAATCAATCAATCAGTCAGTCAGTCAGTCAGTCAACCAACCAACCAACCAGTCAGTCAGTCAACCAACCAGTCAATCAGTCAATCAATCAATCAATCAATCAATCAATCAATCAATCAATGATAGAATTTATATAGCGCCTCGTCAAGGGCTCTACTCAAAGGCGCTCCCAAGCCAGGCCTGATCATACAGAAAAGTCTTCAATAGGGCATAGAAGGAAGACGATATGCTTGTAGATATGTACACCTGCAGACCCAAAGGCGAAGATTATGTATAGACAGACAGATCACCGTAGGCCTACACTTAATTCTGCCACTGCACGTCCCTGCCCTAATGCCAGGTAGTGTCAGTCCCAAGCCTGGATGAAGGAGGGGGGTGACGCTAGTGATCTTTGTTATCACACAGTGTCGTTAAACTGAAACTACTACTACTGCCTACACAACGGTAGGGGTACTCCCACAGAAGCACCACCAGAGTATACAAAACAAATAGCGATTGCTACCGGTGCCATGGGTACATTTAGCTCTAGGCGAAAATAAGTAGTATAGTTTGTGCATATGTTTATAAACATTTGGAAGCTATTAAGTAAATGCAAGAGCTGTGCAACTGAGGGATTCTAAAAAGATGCCTTGAGAGATGCTTACAAGGCGCGTTATATTAAAACGCCGCGAGCTCTTTTGAGTTAAGTTGAGTTCTTGAGCTCTTGAGTTCAAATCAAATTCTCGAGTGTAAACTGCCATGGCGTCGTAGTGTGGCTGTAGTCAATATATTATGACGGTCTCCTACGCAGACGAAACAAGGGGAATTGACAGAGAGGATAGTTAGCATACCTCGGGTCTAGAGTCTAGACCTATCTCTATCTCTCGAGGGCCTCAGATTTTTAACTGTTCTGCTGCTGATGAAACGGTGTCTACGTGTCATTCGATTCATTTCCGACGTATTTTTATATTAATTGATCATCATCATCGTCGTCGTCATCACCACCACAACATAATAATAATAATAATAATAATAATAATAATAATAATAATAATAATAATAATAATAATAATAATAATAATAATAATAATAATAATAATAATAATAATAATAATAATAATAATAATAATAATTCTGGAATGGCCCTGGCCGAAGATGGCGGCTTGTTTTTCTAGTGTCGGGTTCTTTTCGTTTTTTCCGGCGCTAACTTGATTTTACTGACAGTTTTTAACTAACAACACGTCTGGCTATGGTGAAAGGCCTCTTACATACTCCAGGTTGTATTTGAAACTATTTTCGATACTTATTGGTGGCAGAAAATAGCGCGTTAGGCGTCGGCCATTGGCCTGACACACCCTCTGTTCGCTGACCTATTTAACGTTACACGTCGGCGGGCGTATTTGAGAAGCGTTTAACTTCTCAAATATGGAACAAACACCAGGTAGCATCTCCCCAACAAGGCCTCTACCAAAAGCTAAGGGAACTTGCGGAGTATGCTTCTCCGAATGGAAGTTACACCATAAAAATGGCCTGGTGCACAGGCATGGACCCAGGGATAACCCATGCTCAGGTTCTCATAAACCGCCCATGGCATTTCCTTGCCCATCGGCGTTGCCCGACGCGGCCCCGACCCAGGCGGCCCCGGGGGTTCCAGGGACATCGACGGCTGTCACACGGTCCGAAACCGTTCTCGATTCTATCCCTCATCCTTATTTACAAACCAGGCTCATTAAACATATACCGAAAGCGGCCAGACATAGCCTAAGTGGTTTGTTGACAACCATTATAGGTCGCATTTTGCAGGACCCGGAATCTTCTCTCCCTTGGCAGCACTTGCTGTCTTTTGGGGCCCTCACGCTTTCCCAACCCACGAGAGGAGGCAGACGCCACAATCTGACCTCTAAAATCAAATCACGCTCTAGTGAATTTTTCACCAGGGCGCCACAGGAGATTGACACGCTATTCACACCGCGGGAGAGCTCGGACCTGGGGGGAAGGGGGGCGTTAGGCCGGGAGCAGACAATTGCTGCAGCGGTGTCTGCAAAGCTGGAAGATGGAAACATCAGGGCGGCAGCTCGAATTCTCTGCTCTGATGACAAACCAGTCCCAATTAACGAGACCACATTGGAGGAACTGAGGCTGAAACACCCGGCCCCCCCGGAAGACCGACCACCCATACCAAACCCCCCCGTAGCAACCCCCATTCAGGTTTCGGAGGCCGAGGTATTAACCAGCATCCGCAATTTTCCAGCTGGATCCTCGGGTGGACCGGATGGCATCCGTCCCCAACACATTCTGGAATTGGTAAGCCAACCAGACTTGGGGCCCGGGCTGTTGTCGGCGATCACGGCCTTAGTCAACCTGCTGTTGGCCGGCTCTTGCCCCTCTGGGATCCGTGCCACCCTCTTTGGGGGCACCCTCTTCGCCCTGCGAAAAAGCTCGGGGGGTCTGCGCCCAATTGTCATTGGCTATTATTGGCGGAGATTAACGGCCAAATGTGCAACTGCTTACGCAGCACCCAAAGTTGCGGCGTACTTATCCCCGAGACAGGTGGGGGTGGGAGTGGCGGGGGGCTGTGAGGCGGCGGTGCATGCCGCAAGACGGTTCTTGGATAACTTGGATGAGGAATCAATCCTAGTAAAATTAGATTTCTCTAATGCCTTTAACAGCCTCTTCAGAGACCGAATGCTATTATCGCTCTACGCAATACTCCCAGAACTTGCACCCTTCTGCTTCTTGGCCTACTCTGAGCCATCGAATCTTAAATACGGTGTCTTCAGCCTCTTATCGCAAGTCGGACCTCAGCAAGGCGACCCACTTGGCCCTCTGCTTTTCTGCCTTCCCCTTCAACCCATTTTGGCTGAGATGTCGTCTCCGCTAACTTTGGGCTTTCTGGACGACCTCACACTGGGGGGGAGAGCGCAGGTGGTGGCCGAGGACGTGGCACAATTGGAGTTGAAATGCAAAGATCTCGGTTTACAACTTAACCGCTCAAAATGCGAGATAATTTCGACTTCTCCTGGCATTGTAGAGGATAACCACCAACTGGGTCTCTTCACAAGGACCAGTCCCCAGAATGCCACGTTGTTGGGGGCCCCTCTCTCAACCCGAGGAGCGCTGGAGGAGGCCTTGGGGGCTCGCACGACCGAGCTAGAACGGATGATTGAGAAACTAGTGGACATCACAATGCATGACGCTCTCATTCTGTTGAGGTACTCGCTCAGCGCTACGAAGCTGCTGCATACCCTACGCAGCTGTCCTTGTGTGGATCACCCGGGACTAGCGCAATATGATGCAGCCTTGCGATCTGGCCTAGGCAGGGTTCTCAATCTCCCCCTATCGGACGACGCATGGCTTCAGGCTTCACTCCCTATTAAAAGGGGCGGACTGGGAATCCGATCGGTGACATCGCTGGCACTACCCGCCTTTCTGGCATCAGCCGCGAGCACCGATCTGCTTCAGTCCACCATGCTGAGAGACGCAGCCACAGCAGACCCACAACGTGAGGCGCTGCAGGCCAGATGGCGCGAGGATAGTGCAACGCAATGTCCAGAAGGCGGTCTTGCCCATAGACAGTCAGCATGGGACAAACCTCTGATCGACCGGGTCGTTTCTAGTCTACACGCCAGGCTCCCCGATCCAACAAATCAGGCACGCCTCAAGGCGATAGCAGCCCCACATGCGGGGACTGGCTGCTGGCCCTTCCCGTCACCAGCTGCGGGCTTAGGCTGGATGATGAGTCGGTCAGGGTGGCGGCGGGTTTGCGACTGGGGGTCCAGCTTTGTGAGCCACATGGGTGCCCCTGCGGCGCTCCGGTGATGGCGGATGGCCATCACGGGCTCTCCTGCGCCCTCGGCCCGGGTCGCTTCCCTAGACATGCATCTCTAAATGACTTAATCTTTCGGAGCTTGGTCCGTGCAGGCTTTCCGTCCACAAAGGAGCCCGTGGGCCTCGTGAGGACAGACGGTAGGAGACCAGATGGTCTTACCCTCATCCCTTGGCGCGTCGGGCGATGCCTTATATGGGACGCGACCGTGACGGACACCCTGGCCGCTTCCTATTTGCCGGACACGTCCCTTGCTGCAGGTGCGGCGGCTGAGAGAGCGTCGGCCCGCAAAATCGACAAATACATCGAACTATCCTCCACCTACCATTTCATCCCTCTGGCGTTCGAAACCTTGGGCCCAATCAACAACGAAGGCCTGACCTTCCTTTCGGACCTGGGACAAAAACTCTGCTCCGCCACGGGGGACCAACGGGAAACATCTTTTTTATTCCAACGCATCTCGCTAACAATTCAACGATTTAATGCGGTTGCGTTCAGAGGCACTTTCACCAGCCAGGAAACAGACGAATAGGGCCATTCCGGATATTTTACATTCTTATAAAAAAAAAAAAAAAAAAAAAATAAAAAAAAAAAAAAAATAATAATAATAATAATAATAATAATAATAATAATAATAATAATAATAATAATAATAATAATAAAAAATGCTAAGTACATCCAGCTCGCAGCCGTCTATCACTTTGTCCCCCTGGCCTTTGAAACCATGGGCCCGGTGAGTTCTGAAGGCTTGGCCTTTATATCATCATTGGGACAGAACCTCAGCACGATATCCGGAGATGCACGCGAAACCTCCTACCTATTTCAGCGCATATCTGTAATGATCCAGCGGTTCAATGCGGTGGCTTTCCGCGGTACTTTTGCCACACTGG
>JACEVL010000104.1:859889-934889 GCA_020284085.1 Aporrectodea caliginosa
AGGCTAAACTGGTCTAGATTAAACTACAAGACAAGACAACCGAGTCTCAACTTGGTCTAGAAAGTGAGTGTACCGATTTTTCCACGTTTCTCTTTGGGTGAAATTATTGTTTGACCAATGGTAAGAGTGCCAGGCTCATACGGTCATACCAAAAGCACTTGACGGGATCGATAACCGCAACTCTCCCAAAGGTCAACTCAGCCTGTCATTCGCCAGATGGCGTTGGAAAAATGAGCAGTAGGTAAGTAGGACGTGATGGGCGCCTTGCATGGCTGCCATGCAGTTAAATTCAACTCCTGTAATAACTTGTGATCATCCGTTCATACTATGCATTGTAATTGTAATCATATCGCGTACTTGTCAGTTTGAAATAATAAAGAAGAATTTTATTATTATTATTATGAAAACACAGGGGTATGGTACCAAGTCCAAAATGTGAGGGAAGATATACCCCGTGCTCCAAAAAATAGACCAAATACAAGATAAACTGAAACTTGAAACGCCACACATCTGGCGGTGTGCAATACGTTATACGCACCACAAGGTGAGACAACGCAACACAACAAAAGAGACATTTAGTCTCCATTTTTTGACCTACACATGTGGGCCTACACATGTGGGCCTAAACATTTGGGTCTGTAATAACAACAACCTTCAAAGGGAGTGACCTTTCGGTTCTAAGACTTTGGCAGAGGCACACACTTTTTGGAACCATGCCATACGCGAACACAGCGCCCTTTTCGGACCTAAACTGTGATATACGGCGCAATATAAATCGTCTTTTTAATATTTTATGTAGGCCTAATCATACGCGGCCACTGCTTGTATGAATGTATTCATTTATGCATCGACTTTTATGGACCTCTTGAAAGCACCAGCACAATTATATTCTTCGTATAATATGCTCTATATCGTAATCGTAATCTCTAAACTTCTAAAGCGCCACTCGAAAGCCAAGCGCAGGGCACCAGCTTATTCACGAGCGCTGCGTATAGTCAGAGGGGTTGTCCAAAAGAGTAGTCCGAGGGAGGTCCGAGTCCGGTTTCCAGAGGATCAGAGAGGGCACAGCAGATGTTAAGGTGGGTATCTTTTAGGTCGAGGGTTGGAAGGTACAGGATCAGATGAGTCAGGATAAGAGTTATAAACGATGAATAATACAAAGGTCGGATCAAGATCGAGTTAAAGGCCAAAGATCACGTCTGAAGATCATGAAGAAGTTCTTCACTAAGTGAAAGGTCAGAGAGTCACTGCGAAGGAGCGCGTGTTCTTACACACGGACACACACAGACAAGCACACATACACACGTGAACATATACACGCATACACAAGCATGCTCAAGCATATACATACACGCACACGCACGACACACGCACATGCACAAGCAAACACTTACGAGCATACACACACACACACACACACACACACACACACACACACACACACACACACACACACACACACACACACACACACACACACACATACACACACACACACATATAAACACGCACACATGCACACACACACACGCACACATACTCGCACATAACGCAGACATACACTTGCTCACACATGCACACATGCACTTGCACACACACGCACACATACTCACACATAAACACGTACTCACACATACACCCACGTGAACACGCGCGAGAACTTGAGTATACGCAAGCATACGCACATCCCCAAATAAACATGCGTTTCCTACAATCAAGCAGTTCTGAGCTGCACTCTTCTTAGAAGCGTACCGACCTAGAACCACTCTATACATGGCAAAGTATGAGGGCTACACGTTGGCTATCTTCTGAGTCATCAGACCGTGAAACTGCAACACTTGACTGGTATTGTCACAGCTGAGTTCGGCCGACATACTTCACAATATGCGACCGACAGAAATTTATTACTTCTGTGAATCATGTCGCATTAGACTTGTCAGCTGAAATATCACATAGATCAACGTTAGCAGCTTGGGCAGAATTCTGACTTGTTCGTATATACGTAGGCCTATACCAGGGATACTTAGTCACGCACGAATATGCAAATATGTATGTATGTATGTATGTATGTATGTATGTATGTATGTATGTATGTATGTATGTATGTATGTATGTATGTATGTATGTATGTATGTATGTATGTATGTATGTATGTATGTATGTATGTATGTATGTATGTATGTATGTATGTATGTATGTATGTATGTATGTATGTATGTATGTATATATGTGTGTATATATGTATGCATGCATGCATGCATGCATGTATGTATGTATGTATGTATGTATGTATGTATGTATGTATGTATGTATGTATGTATGTATGTATGTATGTATGTATGTATGACATGCATATACAGTGTGTACGTATGTAGAGTAAGTATGTATTTTCGTATGTATGTATGTTTGTGTGTACAATATGTACGCACGTATGTACGTATGTACAAACTTATGTATGTATGTATATATGTATACGTATGCATATATGCATGTATGCGTGTATGTATGTAATACTATGTATGTGCATGCATACATACAAGACGTGCTGATACTTACATGTAAATACATACATACGTGCATATAATACTATGCATACAGATACATGATACATAGCACATTTACATATGCATACATAGCACATACATATGTACATACGTAAGAAAGTTTGTACAAAATACATACATACATACATACATACATACATACATACATACATACATACATGTATAAATGCACACATTAGTTGATCTATATTGTATGTTGTTGCTGTTTATAGGACCTATAGGAGTGTGTTACTATGGCGACGTACGACGATGTGTTAGGCTGGATTGAGAAGGAGAGGGAGGCGATTAAGGGAATCCCAGATGCAAAGAATCTTCGCGACAGTCATACAGGGATAAAGGACCTCACATCGAAGCAACAAGACATTGTTGCTTACAATGAAAAGGTCACGGAGGTCGTCAATCAGGTGAGGATTATGATCACGTTTAATTAAGGGGAGAGACAGAGACAGCCAGAGAGACAGAGAGAGAGTGACAGAGAGAGAAAGAGACAGACAGACAGAAAGACAGACAGACAGACAGAGACAGACGGAGAGAGAGACAGACAGAAAGACAGACAGACAGACAGACAGACAGACAGAGAGACAGACAGACAGACAGACAGAGACAGAGACAGACAGAGACAGACAGAGACAGACAGAGACAGACAGACAGAGAGAGACAGAGAGAGAGACAGAGAGAGACGGAGAGATAGAGAGAGAAAGAGAGAAACAGAGAGAGAGAGAGAGAGAGAGAGAGAGAGAGAGAGAGAGAGAGAGAGAGAGAGAGATATATATATATATATATATATATATATATAGAGACAGAGACAGAGACAGAGACAGGCAGTTAGAGACAGAGACAGATACTGAGAGACAGAGACAGAGAGACAGAGAGACGGAAACAGAGAGATGAAAATGTTAATGGTGATGCTGATAATGATGGTGATGATGATGATAGAGAGAATACACCATTTCTGAACTTTTAAACAGCCATGCATGTTAATAGCTCTTTTGAGCGGTTCCCAAAATGAACTCTATCGCATCTCTCTATAACCATAACCATAACCACCAATTTTATTGGCCCAAATATTAACAAAGTAACACCTCGCTGTACTAAGAACAAAGTTCTATAGGTCACAAAAGGGAACCCAGAAGGGACCAGAGTCCAATATGGATAGACAGACATACATCTATCTCTCGCTATATGTGAATATATATCGGATTATTTATACATAAAGGTAGGATGATGATGATGACGATGACAGGTGAGATTGATAATTGTGGTGGTGATGTCCAGCCTTTTGTTGTTTATGATGATCAACGACTACAATTATGATTAATTATGCAACACGATGATGATAATGACCGGTAATGTAGTAGGCCTACTAGGAACAGATTGCTTCTTAGTACACTAGTTAGGATGCACGTATAAGAAACTTGTTTCATCTGTATTCTTCCAAAGGCCAAACCGTCGACTCTGTATATTTAACACCAGGGTTTCATTTCCTCAGCTCCGTTAAATGTCATACGGTTCTTGTTTAAACAAGAAATTTATCGGTTAAACGTTTTTTGCTTCCAGACAACCGATGCTGAGAAAGTGAAAACTCTCAAAGAAGCGTACGATGCATTGCAGGTACAGTATCTCTCGCCGTATCTCTCACCGTATCTGTATATGTTCCTGCTAATGTCTGCATCTGTATGTCTATCTTCTGCTACGTAATGATCATTTTAAAAATCGACGTTTATAAGACAACAACTCTTCGGGTAGCATGCTCTTCTGATATCTCTCACCATAGCTCTTAATGTTTTTGTCTATGTGTCCGTGTCCAACTGTCCATGACCTCTTTCTTCTGCTATATGAACATCATTCGAATACCGACGATATAACGTATCGTGCTCTTTGAATTCAAGCGACAAGACGTCTTTGAGACAGATTCTGTACTTGTTCGGTTGTTGCTTCTTTGCAGGCTCTGGTTGAGAAGAGAATTTGTTGTCTGCAGAAGATGAATCAGATCGCTCAGCTCGAAGACAACCTCTCAGTCAGTAACTGCGATAATAATAGCTCCTCAGATTAAAGCAGACAATCGATGGTTTGCTGCAACTTAGGCAGGCTCTCCGATCTTCACTTGCACGGCAGAGAGAATCACAAGAACACCGACAGACAGAGAGACAGACAGGCAGATAGACATACAACAGATGGACACAGATAGACAGACAGATAGACATACAGACAGAGAGACATTGATGGACAGATAGACAGACAGACAGCAAGGCAGATTGACATACAGACAGACATAGATAGACAGTAAGATAGACAGTAAGACAGACAGACAGTAAGACAGACAGTAAGACGGACAGTAAGACAGACAGACAGTAAGACAGACAGTAAGACAGACAGTAAGACAGACAGTAAGACAGACAGACAGACAGACAGACACAGACAGACACAGACAGACAGACAGACGAACGGACAGATAGACAGACTTATTAGTTGAAAGAAGTGCCTAGATATCTGAATGGCACATAACTATATAGCTCTGCAATCATAAATTTTGTATTGTATAGGTCTAGGCCTATTATATTACATGTACGTATTTATATATAGGCCTGTTGATGTCTTGTTGTCTTTTAGAGTCTGTCGCAGGTGTTCGATTTGCGAGCGGCGTCCCTGGTTCATCCAGGTGACCTCGAGGTCGAATCGCATTCGAAACCAGAGAAGAACCTATCTGGATTCGTAGCTCAAACTTCACAGGTAAAAAAATTCATCCATAAAACGCAATCGGTATTCCTCTCTTCAGAGCTGTACCGTTTAACAAGCAACCGCTTGTGTTGCTAGAAAAGTGCTCGAGATACGTTCAGTGGTGAAGCGTAAGCGACTTCATTTCTTAGCCTCGGCATATAACGGATGGCTGACCGTCCTCTTTCCTAACCCTCTGATCATCTTACTCTCGACAGTGTATACAGACGATACACTCGACTGAATCGTAATCGTAATCTCCAAACTTCTAAAGTAGCCACTCGAAAGCCAAGCGTACTTGGGCACCAGCTTATTCACTCGAGATGATTAGTGTCTTCACTAGAGCGTACTAATGTAGAATAAATCTGAAATTGCCCTCTTGTCGACAAGGGCGGGGATTTAAAATCCCATGTTCTGGGATGAGACACTACAACACGCTAGCCATGCATGAAGCACTATAGAACATATGCCGTGAACATTAACCGTTACAGAGCAGGACAATAGACGTGAAATATCTGGACAATATATAGTTGCATTCAGTAGCTTGTCTTAGTAAATGCTCTTACGCTGCCATTCGGGCACTGATTTGGCTCGTTGCTTTGTACGATGGGGAGAAATGATGCAGTTACATTTCTTTTTCCTAGGACTGTATCTTTGGTGTTCATGACAACTGGAAGTTGATCAGAAGTCTACTCAAGTGCGTCGAAATTCATCTTCAGAACGGCGCCGCCTACAGCGAGGTTAGACACATGACAGCCTCCGTCTCTGTCGGTCTATCTCTCTGTCTATCTGTCTGTCTGTCGCTGTCGTTCTATCTCTGTGTCTCTGTCTATCTCTGTCTCTGTCAGTTACTCGCTCGCTCTCTCTCTGTCACTCACTCTCTCTCATTATCTCTCTCTTTCATCTGTCTGTCTGCTGTCTATCTGTCTGTCTCTCTCTCTGTATCGTTTACTTTTCTCAATTCCTTCTGTCAATCGGTTTCATTATGTTTCCTTTCTGTCTATGTACTTGTTCGTTGCTGTTTGTTTTGTCTATCGACTATATCGAGTCTACCTAGTCTATTGTCTATCTAAGTCTATGTATATCGGTACTCATTCACTGTTCTATTCGATCTGTTTCGATTATTCTTCTCACTCTGTACCTCTAACTCTATCTACATATCTTCGATCTATCTACTTACCTATATACCCACCCATCCATTCATCCCTCCGTCCAGACATCCATCCATGCAAGCATTCATCCATCTATCCATTTATCCATCTTCTATCTATGTTGTTACTCAGGTCTCTTACTACTTCTTTGCCTCGGTCTCTGTCTCTGTCTGCTTGTTTCTGTCCCTCTCTCTGTCTCTCTGACTCGATTACGTATATATATATAGCATCACCAGTTGTTTCGATCCATACTGATCAAGCTGTCAGAGACATACACGGTATTACACGCATATATAGCAGACAATCGATATATCTCTTGATGCACATTTTGAGATGTTTTGAGAAACAACGCGGCTGATGATGATGATGATGATGATGATATTATTGTTGTTGTCTTTCTTAACAACCACAAGCAACAGAAGTTCATCCATACATTGATCTGCATATCTACAGGCCGTGAAAACCACCTGTGAAAAATCAATTCTAATTGATATATGACAGACGCGTATCGATTAACTGTCGCCCTTCGTTTACCTGAACTAGAACAGCCAGCATTAGCAATGGGGGACGATTACCAACTGAGCTAATTTAATTAATATAGAAAAATTGAAACATGAAACGTTTATATAATAATAATAATGATCTGTTCTTTATTGAAGCGCCTGACAAACGCACTGCGCTGTACATTTACATGTTATGCGATTGAAACAACAAATCTTAACTACTAACAGAAAAGACAGCCTGCAATACACGGCGCTAATAGCAGCCTACAAAGCATGTCCGCCCAACGGGGGCTCGAACTCGGTACCTTTCGCTCTCTATGCCAGTGTGTTATCCATTGCGCTATCGGGCAATGTTTGGATGTTTGGATGTTGCTTTTGATGCAGTTTTTCCATGAAGTTCAAGAGAGTGAGCCTTGGATGCTCGATGACCTTCTCCAGATCCTCAAGTTCTTTGAGACCAGAACTGTCACTGGAGAAAATGATGAAGCAAAGAAACTGGCAGTTGAACTGGAAGTCAGTTACACTATTTTAGATCTATCACGTCAGCTTAAAAATAAAATCATCGTGGGACAGATACCGAATACTTAAATTTCATAATTACTAAATAATAAGGGAGTATAACTGTGTGAAATTACGTCCGACAAAGTATGTAGGCCTATGCATCAAATAATGCATAAGTATATTATTTGTTTGTCACAGGAATCTTCCTGACCTCGAACTCTAACTATCCAACTACCTCGAACTGTCTAGCAATGCTCGTTTTTACACTAAAAATAATTTTTCCGTTAAACGTGCGTCAACATTTCCGCAAACATGCCACCATTTTTCCGCACGTTTGTTGGAAAAGAAGGGCTACCATGCCTCGAAATTCAAACCCTGTATAATTCCCTGTGTCTTTAGCTGATCGACATTCTACAGAAGATCCATCTGACCCCTAACTTCAAACTCTGCGGCACTCCCTGTGCACTAAATTGATTATATTGCACAAAATTATACCGTAATATATTTCTAGCTTAAAACTTTGGATGCACCGCCGCTATACATCTAATTGATTGTGTGGTACAGAAAATCCACCTGACCTTGCGTCAGTGGGAGGCGAAGACAACACGTCTCTGGGAAACGGCCACAAAGCTGATTCCAGTTCCACTTCGAACGAAGCGTAACGAGGAACCACACCCCGCAAGAGCTCTCTGCGACTACAGCAGCAAAGAGGTAAGACCCTTCTATAGACTTACCATACCAGTAACGCAGTCCAATGCTCAGCTTTGATTTGTGTAAATTATTTTAGTCTTATACAATTGTATCTTTAGTATAATCATAACCATAACCATAACCATAACCATCATTGGTGTAGCCAAACCAGTGACCTTACACAGATGATATTACATATAAGTATTTCTGGGTTACAATGGGGGGACCAGAAGCTGACCTTGGTCCCACTTCGAAGTAGGGCCCCCTAAACCACAGTTTCAGTATTGGATGGCGATTAGTTAAACAATAACAGTTGCAGTTTTACAATTTGACATTATGTAAGGCATTTACAACAAGGTAGCAGTCTTTGGTTTGTGTACAGACCTCGACCCATTATACAAGTATATCAACCAAACTGGTAATGTAACAGAAATGACGCGTTCATAAGTATGCAAACAAATTCATATACATATATATATATTGTTATGTTTGCCTGCCTACAGATGAGGACAAAGTCAATGTCGTATGATAAAATATGTATTCTCATCGATAAAAGCAATTAAACATAATACCTGCGTATCGCAGTCTTCATCACAGAAACAACGTCTTTCACTCGAGACGAACACCAATACAAAACGGAGCCTTTCGGTGGGTAGGAACACAGCGACACCGATCGCTAAGACCTTAAGTAACTAAACTTAGTCTACCTGAAGTATACAAATGTGGCACATCTTACTCTAAACGGCAACAGGCCACACTCCCTAAGGAACCGCCTACTGTCTCTTACTATATACAGTATATACGGTCCCAAGTCCCAACCGACACTCCTATAGATTAGATACATAGTCTCTCTTTACAACACATGTAAGGTCAATTATTTCTCATAGTTCAAAGATCCTTTACATGTTCCCTAAGTCTCTCTATGCATCAGTGTTCGATGACAGACAGTACAAGTAGCGTTATGCAACAATATATATATATATAATTATATATATATATATATATATATATATATATATATATATATATATATATGTATATAATATCAATTTATTGCACATTCACACCTTCTTCGGAGTCAGTTAGCGCCTTCGTGAGGTTCTTATAAGGCGCTTTATAAATGGCCATATACATACATAATAACATACATACCTACATACATACATACATGCATACACACATACACACATACATACACACACATACATAAATACATACATGGTTAAGTGGACTGCGTGACCTAAGTGTTTCGGTGACTTCTATTGATGTAATTTGATGGCAGGTGAGTGTTCGCGAGAACGAAGACATAGTTCTGCTCGAAAGCTCCGAAACGAATCTCTGGAAGGTAAAGAATGGCAGAGGACAAGAGGGACAGGTGCCAGCTCCTGTTGTCCTTATCCCAGGACCAGACGGTGACGCCATCAAGGCCGCTGTTAAGTAAGTATGTCGGTCGTTGGCTCAGATGCTTTTCCTGACCTAAGAGCTTCTTACACATGCAAACATTGTCCTAAAAGAAGAAGCCTATTCTAAGTATAGGGTGACACGAAAGTTCGTTCACCGTTTTCAAAATGCGTTGTCTCAGTAACGGATGCATATTTCTTTATAATATTTGGTCAGTACATACATAAGTCAAATGAAAGATACTGGTAAGAATTTGATTATGATCCGGTCCGTGGTTGTCATTATTTATAAGAAAATGTAAAGACCACCAGTTTTTGCGGAAAAACGACATTCATCAAATTAACACAGTAAGGGAAATGTGTAGTGTCGTACACAATAAGACACTGTTGTTACCTAGGACATAAAGACGTAGGCTATTAGCGTACAGTATCTCCTTTCTGTTTAATGACAGCACTGACTCTATCTGGCATAGACTGGATCAGCGTATGAAGTGTCCCGACTGCTATCGATCTCCATGCTCGTTGGAGGCAACGTTTGAGCTGATAGACGTTTTTGGCTCAGGATCTTTATAAACGCTGAGAGATAAAATACTCCACAAGTTCTCAATAGAATTATTATAGAGGTCCGAAGTGGCTAGACGACAACCTCCCGTCAAACATAATGCCGAAAGAATGGCCACCCAACTCTCCGCACCTCGTTTATCAGCTCAAACGTCGCTTCCAACGAGCGTGGAGATCGATAGCAGTTGGGACACTTCATACGCTGATCCAGTCTATGCCGGATAGAGTCAGTGCTGTCATTAAGCAGAAAGGAGATACTGTACGCTAATAGCCTACGTCTGTAGGCCTATGTCCTAGGTAACAACAGTGTCTTATTGTGTACGACGCTACACATTTCCTTTACTGTGTTAATTTGATGAACGCAGTTTTTTCCGCAAAAACTGGTGGTCTTTACATTTTCTTATAAATAATGGCAACCACGGACCGGATCATAATCAAATTCTTACCAGTATCGTTCGTTTGACTTATGTATGTACTGACGAAATATTATGAAATATGCATCCGTTACTGAGACAACGCATTTTGAAAACGGTGAACGAACTTTCGTGTCACCCTATATACAACTTCTTCAGCAAAAAGCATCACTTGATGATTGTAATTGTAATGAGAAATTTATGTTGCGCCGCTTCAAGCATGCATAGTCAGAGGCACCGAATAAAACCTCTGCAGTTGGAAGGCGGAGGATAAGATGGATCTGGATAGGAATAGTTAGTTACCTTCGAGAGCACATTCGATGCCTTCACCAAAAAGAAACTATAGAGCAATTCACGTGTACGCACTGACTTGTTACCAAACTTTAAATATCCTGAGCTTACAGGGATGACAATGGAGTTGTTGCGGCTGCTGCTGTTTATTGTTTTATACCATGTTTTGTCTTGTTCCTTCACTTACAGACTCCGTTTGCAGCTGCTGACACACTGGACGACTGTCTTGAAACTGATTGGAAAGCGACTCATCTACTTTATGCTCATCATCTTCAAAGCCAGCTACACTCCGGACGAGGTAGGCTACCAACCAGACTGCAAGAAATCATCTAAATAAGCAGCATTATTTCAGTTTCCATTGGGTTTTTTCAGGTCTGTAATTATCTATCGATAATGGTAACAAATCCAACAAGGTAACTGCAACGAACGCTACTGACAAGAACAGTAATGAATCTCATCATTAAATTATAACCATAAAGACAACATTGCATTACAGTACATTACATTACAGTACATTGCACTGCTTGTAGCACAAATGCACCATAAAAGTTAGTTCTTTAGTTCTAACAAACTTTTATTTAACCTACCATGTAGATGAAAATGATCCATAATGACAACAATAACTATTCACAATGATAACGGACAAAGCAAAGTTGTATCTGAGACAGTGAGACTGGGATATGAAGATCGCTGCTTTCCACTAAAGTTTGGCTGCTCTTTCTATTTGCTGCAAGAAACCTACATGTAGGCTACGTCCCCCAATCCCTTTTCAGATGTGAAATGTAGATCTAATGAGTATGAATAGGTTATCGGTGGCGCATGAAAAGCAGTCTTGCATTGAAGTATATCTGTCTGTATATATCCGTCTTACTGTGTGTGTCTCTGTCTTTGTCTGTCCTTTAAGGACTTCTTAAAGCCGCAGTTAATAGACCCTTTTTAGAGTAGGATGATTATTCTTCTAAGAAAAGTAGAAAACTTGCACTAAGACAATCAAACTGCAACGCAACACTTAGGTCTTCCATGAAAGTACGTATACACTTTCCACAGACAGTTCTATAAACATTTTCCACCTACTTTAAGCCGTACCTTTCAGATCTGTTAAGTGGCCATGTTTTAGCACTTCGTGCGGTCCAAAAAACGCGCTATATAAATACCTAGAAGTAATCTACGAAAGTAATGAAAGCATAATTCCTATGAAAGCATAATTTAAAGTGTTGGATTTTATTGGTTGTTCTTGCAACGGTAACGATGTTTGGTTCCGCAGATTGCTGCACTCCAGTCGATGGATGATCTGGAAAAGGAGAATCTGCTGAAGATGCTGAACTTCATCGAGGAAGTCTTCAACCGCTACTGGTCGGACCACGATGGCTACAACAGCGTCCAGGAACGAATCCTCGTCCTTCGAATGATCCTCGACGGAAAGTCCGAAGGAGGCACAACCAGTCAGTTTGCCATCCTCCTATTATGTGTCTCATCTAGTCTGGTTGAAGCTGAACTAAGCTGATCCGATCTAATATTCACGCTAATCTGATCATATTAAGTCCTATGATTATAATCCAATGTATATATAATTTCGTTTATTGAAAATAGAAAGTTGACAGACCGCAACTTTTCACATGAAGAAAAACGGAGAGAAAATAGCTATAATTATTAGTGTAATGTCAGTAACGCATGGAGGCCCTAACGGGGCTCGAACTCGGTACCTCTCGCTCTCTACACCAGTAATGTAGTCATATGTATTCGAGTGCATGTTATGTAGACCTAATGTGATGCAATGTATTCTTACCATATTATCTTACCTTATGCTATCTTCTCCTCTCCTCTCTTATCGTACATTGTTTTGTGTTGTCTTGGCTTATCATAAATTAGGCGAAACGAGATTTAATCTCACCTCAGCTAGAATTGAGACATTCTACAGGATTTCTTCTAAAAGTCATGGTTTTTCTTCCGTTCTGTTTGACGTGCTTAATTTCAACGACCCAAATTGATGTGCCAGTGATAATCATTTAATGCCTTGATACAGTAGTCTCTACAGAATCAGAAATTGACTGGAGTTGAAGGTGCAGGATAATAAATACTTTTTTGTAGATGAAGAACTGTACAAGCACCTGCTTCTTCTGATAAACACTCTCTATCAGGCGAGCACACATTACAAGGTAAATGGGATTCATTTGCGCGATCATAAATCTTGACTTACATACTTTCAGCAACTCAGTCTTTGACCCAATTTAAACAATTAACCAACAAATTTAAATTGTCGTGGTCGTATTTGAAACCAAGCATATAAGGTGTGTCACCATTCCTTTTCTACCTTTATGAAAAGCAGCTAGTTGCCTACTAACGAGTCTGTATACAGAGGCAATTTTAATGGTTACATCTGCCTTTCAACTTTCACGAAATAGCATGTTCTTCCGAGTCTCTATAGAGGAGTTTAATCAAATGTTACATTTACAATTACCACTTGCCTTCCCCAATGACTTGTGTTTGGTGTAGCATACGCTTGATGACTGGGAGAAGTTCAAGGTGGTGCTGGAGGCTTCCCAATCACCAGAGCTAATGCTCATTGTCGACAAGTGGGAACAACTGAAGTTTGTGAGCAAAGAATACTTCTCCAAGTAAGTCCTTTATCTTCGTTTTATTTGTTCCGTTGGCTGCATAGATAGCCTAGATATAAGAACCCAAACCTTGTAATGTGAAGGCTGTGAATTCTGCCCCAGAGGCAATAGTCTAATTTGCATGTGCAGTCTTAAAAATGTAATAACTTGTCTTCTGCTGAAGAAAACTCGATTATAATTTTATTACTATTATTAATTATATCCAAGGATTTCTAGTACTGCTTTATAAGCCTCAGAAAACTCCAGCGAAAGTGGAAAAACTTGGCTCTCCCTACTTTATGCACGACACAATGGATTTTTGCTCTGGACTGGTTTTGTTCGCAGATGTCCGGCTCCTCGAACGTATTCCAGAACGCGATCTCTTGAACCGTTAAATTATTATCATTATCATTATTTTTTATCATTTTTACTATTATTATTATTGATATTTATATTATTATTATTATTATTATTATTATCATTATCATCATAGTATTATTATTCGTATTATTGCTTTAGGTTCTGGAAGACAACGCTGCCTTTGGATGGGCTCGACGATCTCGTGGATGGTTGTGGCCTGACTGCCAATGAGAGATTACTCGACGAAAGGGAGGTCGTCATTCCAGACGAAGTCATCGATGACACGGTCACAAAGACCGAAAGCAAACCCCTTCACTACGAAGCAGTGATAGTGACCGAAGGAGAGGAGGTGGACGAGTTCGACGCCGACGGAAATCGAATAGGAGGCCTTGGAGGAGACGAAGGAGGGGCCTTCGGAGTGGCCAGGGAGAGGAAGACCGCCGAAACGGAACAGCTATCGCAGGCGGAGATGGAGGAGAACAAGACGTTCACTATTTCGGCCGTCATCAACCCAGCCGACCAGAAGGAGATCTCCCTCCAGGAGGCCATCATGCTCGGAGTGATCCGACCGGACGACGGAGTCTACGTCAACACGACCACTGGAGAGACGACTCCCATCCCCGTGGCAATGGGCAGCGGTCTCATAAAGGTTACGTTGTCGAAGATGAAGCGCACGACGGAGAAGAAGTCTTCCATCGGAATCATCACCGTCAAGACGACCCGAGAGACAACGCGACCTTACACCATCCTCTCCGTCAAGGACACGAAGACGGACGAAGAGCTGACGCCGGACGAGGCTACGAAACGAGGAATCCTCAAGGAGGCACAGGGTCTGTACGCGGACCCCAAGACCGGAAACAAACTGCTGATAACGGAAGCGGCCGACGCAGGACTTGTCAAGGTCGAATACTTCGGAGAGGAGACGGCACCGGAAGTGGTCAGTACTACGTACGCCGTGCGTGCTGTGGTCGACCGCAAGGAGAAGAAGACCGTGACCTTCAGCGAAGCCATCAAGCGAGGAATCATCGAGAAGGACACGGGGAACTTCGTCGACACGGAGACCGGCGAAAAGATGTACGTGGGAGACGCCATCATGCGAGGTTTTCTCAAGGCAAGGATCGTTGAAGACGCCAGTTCACTCAACATCAATCCAGAGAACTCCATACTCATCGACAAGACGCAGACGATCCGTGAACGTCTTCTTAAACCGCTCAAGATCATCAGCGCATTCAAAATGGCCGGCAAGCAGTAAAATGGCGGCCGCCGAACCACAACAATCGATGACGTAGAGCGTAAAATGCTGACGTGGCGCAACAGTAATCTGGTTGCCTGACGATAAATCTGCTAACATTAGACTAACGCTTTCTTATGGGCTATGGGCTGGATCTTAGAAAACACTCTTTGCATAGCCTCTTGTATGTAATTGTGGCTGGATTAAGTAACCTACAACTGCAATTATTTTAGTAAGCATGTGCTCCAAATTGTTATTGCTTCGCGCCAATGATTAGGCACAGCAAAATATACAATTAGGCTACCATTAAGTTTTTTGACTGGAATATGTAGAGAGTCAATTTTAGCGGGGGTTAACCTAAGGTAAATAAACTAAAGATTGGTCGGTTTTCTCTGACCTATGAGAATAGCAGTCTAGTTCTAAGATAGAGCCCTACTGCTGCCATTGTACAAGGCTCGCTTAATCCGGCCTTCCACTATAAAGAATGCGTTTTCTATCGTTCTCTAGGATTTCTAATTTTCGTGGGGTGTGGAATGTTTATTTTTAAAATCAAACTTAAATTTAAAACTGCTTAAGATTTTCGCACGTACGACACTAGATACAAGGCAAGCATACTTCTCATTATGCCGCACTTTCCGCTGCCTTCGAGAACATTTTCTTAATTAAAACTTAGCTTTGCTAATTGAATTACCGAAAGTAGATAGAAATTATTAACTTTTTTAACAAAAAAGTGTATTGACTTTGCCAGCTGCTGTCGTTAATTAAAGTTAGATATAAATAAATTTATAAATAAATATATATATTTTCTATAGGTCTACTCGTTTAATAGTATAATGAAGCAGTAAATATACAGCAGAATGCATCTATCAACCAGACACCGTGATATCATGGTGGACGAATTTGTGACATTTATATGACGCCTGGGAAAGTTATCAGCAGAAGATGTATAGAAACACTAAGATGCATGCATACACAGGAATTGCTAACGCTAAAGCTTTTCATCTCTTATTTCAGAGAGTACACAGTTTCATTAACCGACATGGAAAAGCCTATCTTTTGTTGTATTACGGTCTTAAACCAGAAGCACCCCTTTGAAGATTGATGCTGAGATGTAGGTCTAATTTAAATAGAAATCATAAAATTGAATATTTAGAAAGCGCTACATGAAAACTAAGAGCAGGGCATCAACTTATTCACGAGGGTTGCGTCAAGACAGATTGATTTTCCAGAGATATACCGTATGACGAACAAGGCCTAATCTTAATAAGAAAATGTGCACCCTATGTTTTTTGATTGCATGTATTACGACTCCAAGTCTGAAAAGAAGATTAGAGTCGACCCATTGCCGTGGTTAACATTTCTGACATTAGTTAGCGTGTAATACAAATGGACATTTATGCAGCGTCTTTTACTAAATGCAAGCTTTGCACGACCTGAGGAGAAAGAAGGAAAGCAAGGTTTCTAAGGCAGCGATGTTCCATAATTATATAGCACTGTAGTTCTACCAGTCACTCTTTTATAAGGAAATCGGTTTGAAACAAGAGCAAATCACCTACTGCTCTGAATTTATTTACTTCATTGAGTTTCTCTACAGAAGAGTTTCTAAACGCCGGCTATGGATTCCTAAAGTGCAGATAATTATGCCAGCTCAATCAAATAGATATCACATTTCTGGCTTGCCATACAGATTACAGAAGCGCTGTGGTTTCAAGTATATTTTAAAAATCTTCGTTTAATATTTTCAAACTGACAATTACAATTCAGTATGAACGGATGATCACAAGTCATTACAGGGGTCGCAATTAACTGTATACGGCAGCCACGAAAGGCGTCCATCACGTCCTACATCTCATTTCATCAACGCGCCATCTCGCGAGTGATAGGCTGAGTGCACCTATGGGAGGATGCGGGAAGCGATCCCGCTTTGTATTGTATTGTATTGTATTTATAAATTTATAAAGCGCCTCTCACAGTGAACACCAATCAGAGGCGCTTCCTACTGATCTTCACGCCAGTGATGTTACCACTACTGTATGGACCCCCCCGTTTAGATGTTTAAATTCTATGAAATTTAGGAGAACGGAATTGTGACGTTGTGCCTAAGTTAAATAGTAAAAGCTATCCGCCCAATGTCTAGCCAATGCCTAAACCCCCGTGAGAAGCAAAATACAATGTCCGGTGTGTGCTCAACACTCCACCGACTCCAGTATCGTCGCAATAATAAGCAATTATAGACTTAGGCCAAGGCCTATCTCACAGTAAAACTCTTAAAAGTTTTTTTATCTCATTAAAAATTATTATATAGTGCGAACCAAACGGAACCATCAAATGGAAATGAATTAATTAAAGACAGACAACAATTTTTATTTGCGAAAAATAAAAGGCTACTATTTAAAAATACTTTAAATTTGTTTATGTCATAATTTCACGGAAGCAGCTTACAGTAATGATTGTGTCGTCCGTTATATAGTAGGCAAGACACAGTGCTGCTGCATTACATTCTTCAAAGATTATTAATAACCGTTAATCCGCTTTACAGTGACGGTGCAAACACCGATTGCTGTCCGCAGTAAAGTTTCAGTTTTAATAACAATAAAAATCAAATTAAGCGATGCTTTTATTTTATCTACTGATTTATTTGGATTATGGATTATTATGGATATAATATGCTCATATTTAGTAAACATTACAAAGAAACTGCTTCCTTTTCTACAATTATGTTTAGTGTTTAACGTAGACCTGTCAGAGTGATACCGCCACTAACGGAGGCTTAGGGGCCGCCTATCGGAAGCCGAGCCGACTTGACCAAAGTGATGGTTTTTTCCTTCCTTCCTTCTTTTTCTACCTTTCTTTCTCTTTCTTCTACTTTTCCATTTTTTATCCAACATTCAATCCTTTTTTATTTTTCTTCAACCCTATTTTGCCGCCGCTGCACAAGTGCCTCCCGGGGCGACTCGCCCCCTGCCCCCTTCGGTACGCCACTGTTGAGATCTGCTGTAGGAATAATTGTAATTGTACTTATACATTTATATAGCGCCACTCAGGAAAAAGATTCACCTGACAGAGGCACACCCGTCCTCACGAAGTGAAGCCACGTTCAAACAAAACGTCTTCAAACGTTTGTGGAAATGATGGATATACTATTATATATATTATATTATATATATATCGTATATATATTTTTGCTTCTCTGTCACGCTTTTAAAGGCAGTAACTTGCATCACTCTCTCGCTATCTTGTCATAAGGCAGCCAATTGAATTGAGGACAGTGGCTAACATACATACCCATATAAGCAGATTACACACACACAAAACTAATAGCCTACAACCAAATCCTAAGGTGTTTTTGTTAAGTGACACAACCTCGAGCGGCTGAGTTAGAAAAACTAATTGAAATGAAATTACCTGAGTATTCGACATCACAGACTCGTTGTTTGGTCAAACTGCGAGACAGAGACCAGCACTCCTTCTGCGACGAATTGCGACTGTTGCTAGGTCCTGTTTTATAGGTGGCTGTGCTTTGGCACCTGCAAATAGACGCCTAAGAAAGTGCGCGACAGATTGTGACCAATAGATGGACCGCCTCGGTTCACCTGAAGTTCGTGCTGTGGGGCATACGTGAAGGAAATGAGGCTGATTGTGTAATTGAAAGGTAGAGTGCCTTCGGCACGTGGAGATGTGCAATTAAAGAAAGTTCGCGCCCTATTTCAATCTCTAGACGGGCCCGGGGTTAACCAGAAGTGATGTGCTGTGGAGTACGCGGGAAGAAATGAGGTTGATTGGGGAGTCGATGTTTAGACCTTCCTCTTGTCGATGCCAACGGTCGGACAACGGCAAGTGATCGTTCTGCGTTACCGCAGTTGTTCGACTGTTCTTGTCAGAAGATACATGGTGCCAGACGAGGCCCTCTGGCAGGTGCAACTAAGGGTATGCGGACGTTTCGTCAACGGAATCGTGAAACTGTGCCTAAGTTAATTAGAAGAATGTCCAATGTCTAGCCAATGCCTAAATCCCATGCTGAGCATAATACAATGTCCTTTGTGTGCCCAACACTCCACTGACTCCACAGCTGTTGACATTGTTGTACTCTAATAGCCAAAGCGTTTGATGAAGTCAATAACCTTTGTTCGTCCAACGGAAAGTTACCAAAACATTTAGAGATCAGATAATAGAAGAGAATAGAAGAGGTTAAAGATTCTATTTATTTTACTGGTAATTTATCTGATGGTAGAGCGTAGAGAAGGAAACGTTATCTTTTGTTGTATTACTGCTCTTAAAATAGGAGCACCCCCTTTGAAGATTAGGCCTAATGCTGATGCGTTGGCCTCATTTTAATAAAAATCATAAACTGAAAACTTAGAAAGCGCTACATGAAAACTAAGAGAAGGGCATCAACTTATTCCCGAAGGTTGCGTCAATGCAGATTGACTGTTTAGAGATACCGTACGACGAACAATTAAAAGACTAATCTGTAAACATTTCTGACATTAGTTAGCGTGTAATTTAATACAAACAGACCTCTTTTACTAAAGCTTTGCGCGACCTGAGAAGATGTCATACAGAACAAAAAGCAAGGTTTCCAAGGCAACGATGTCTCATATTTAGCAACTGTAATTTTACCAGTCACTCGTTCATTAGGAAATCGGTTTGAAACAAGAGCAAATCACCTACTGCACTGATTTTAGCTACTTTATTGAGTTTCTCTATCGAAAATGTTCTAAACACCGGCTAAGCATTCCTATGGTGCAGATTATGCTAGCGCAATAAAATACATATTATCATATTTCTGGTGTGGATTCAAGTATCGTTTAGATGCTTAAAGTATATGAAATTTAGGAGAACGGAATCGTAAAGTTGTGCCTGGGTTAATCAGTAGAATGTCCAATGACTAACCAATGCCTAAACCCCATGATAAGCATAATACAATGTTCAGTGTGGGTCCAACACTCCAGTAGGCTATCGTTGTCGGCAGAATTAAACCCTTGTTGTTGAGATGATATTTGTACGCTAATAGCCAAATCGTTTGATGAAGTCAATTGCCTTTGCATTGGCCTCCTTACACAACTCTGGGAAAACCCCTGAAAATAAAAACAAAATAATATCATTATATAATTGAGAAGTGACATTCAAACTGGCTGCAATATTTTGCTTAATAATCCTCTTTGCTATTATTTCAAACTGACACACCGTAAGTATGATTACAATTCATAGTTTGAACGGATGATCACAAGTTAGCGTTTATATCCAACGCGACTGAAATTACTTTGTTGCAAAGGCAAATTAACCAATGCATTAAATACTTTTTATAACATTTACAAAATGCGTTATATCAAAGTTAAACCACTTAGTTATTGAAATGGATCACCAGGAAAAGGTTAGGCCTACATATTTGGATTTAGAAACACGCACATTGTAGGCCTATAATTTTCAAGACTTTTGCAGATAAAGAACTCGCCAAGTCTGAAAGATTTCTGTGTATGATAAAGTAGGTAATTTTCCTAGGCTGACCTGGCATAGTGAAGAAGGCGTGTACTGCTCCTTTGGCCAAGTGTAGTTCGTTATGTACTCCAGCATCAGTCAGTTTCTTGGAATACACTGGAGATGAAACATGCATAAGGTTAGGTATCTATATAGGTCTGTAATTTTTATGTATAGAATTTACGTATATGCACAAGTACGTACATATATAATTAGACCGAAAGGCCTATACATACGCATACATGATACTGTAGGCCCAGTGCATATTTTAACTGTATAACTACTGGGACAAATGTCCCAGTAGTTTTAGGATTTGATCCCAGTAGTTTTGGTGATTTTCCCAAGGTAATACTCTACTTTCAATGTAAGTTTCCAATAACATTGAAAGTAGTTTAGTAGACTTTGTCCCAGTAGTCCAAATCAGTTAAAATATGCACTGTGTAGGTCTATATATAGGCCTATACATACTTAATTAACTAAAAAACTCTACGAAGTAACTTAGGTAAATACGAATGTACTTTGCAAACCTTGCCGGTCGTCACCCAAGATAGCATTCTACAAACTGCGAAGGGTTCCAGACTCGCTCCGGTTCGTACGAAAGACGTAGGGCCTACTTGCAACGTGATTAACAATTAGTTAATGATATGCTTTAAAATGCCCAAAAAACTATATCCAATTACCTATAATTAATTGATATATCTACTGACCAATAATTGATTGATTGACTGCTGGCTATGGACAGAAAGATCTTCAATTCACGGAGCAATTAATCGATTGATTCATAGATCTATCAATCAAGCACCCAATGGATTAATTGATCAATGGATCGATGGGTTAACTGACCGAAGCTGTCGTCTCTCAATGGATCACACTCGGCGACGATCAATAGAGCAGGAGGCAAATGATCGAATCTCTCCCTGAAGAAATTAGCTAAACGTGGGTTGGACCAGTCCTTCTTATCGGCCATCAGACTCTCAAACCTATCAACAACAATTATTACAAAATGTATTTGCCAAACACTTGGCGCATTGGATAAAAAACTTCAATGCCCAGTTCTGAAAGTTCTGTCAGTTTAAAAAAAATGTAATTCCCTGGTTAACCTCATGACTTATCTGTTTCAACTTGTTTAGCGAGCTGGATTGTTTGGTTTTCATGATCTAGCCGATTCTAGCGGAATGTCGCTTCAACGTATTGCGAGTTCACTCAAAGCGACAATCGATTGATGCATTGTAAAGTATAACAATAGTGCCAAAGAAATAAAAGGATAGATTAGATTATATTTAATAGAGATTTACTAAATTTAACTTTTAAGTCCATGACTTTTTATTTAGTACATTTAAAGAGAACTCGGTGAACCAATTTTATTCGAGTAAATCTCATAGGCTATACCGTATCATCATTATTGAAGTGTGATATGTATAAGCTATAATTAGACTTATATCATATTTCACCTATCCAGAATCCAGAATCTGGTGCTCTGATATGCAAATATCATACCATATTTATGAGCCTGGCCGAAATTTAATTCGACAATCTCTAACAGTATCAGTACCATATATCTTATCAATTTTGACGGTGACTTCTGAATGCCATCATCAGTACACTTAGTACTGTACGACACTCGTGACTTAAAGTCTTAGACGATTCCAGTACACAGTGAGTTAGATCATTTCAAGACGTTTGCATTTTCGACCACAGTTAAGGCAAGCACGTTAACTTAAATCGTTCCATGAGTTCAAACGGAATTACCATTCGATTAATTCACGCCCAATGATGGGATCTTTCTCGTATTCTTGAAAAGATTTGAGACTTCTATCACCTCGAGCGGTCACATGAGGATAGATGAGGATCTAGTTCAGATAAACACAAATAGTATTTCGTATCTCATCATACATAACATTAATATTAGTAAAAGGCTTATGTCTTATGCTTCTTTTTAGTTTGATGTTTGATTTTGAGCCCAAGGCTTACTTCAATCTAAGTATCGACTGGCTGTCTTTCTTTTCTTATCTATTTGTTTTACAAATAATAGGTGTCCCTATTTAGCGGAATCCGTGATCCCTTCTGGACCTCCGTGTAGCCAGTACATGTCAATCCGTTGCTTTATTGTTTCATTTGTTCTTTTTTTCGTCTGATGGTTACAGAAATAAATGACTGATTGATTGATTGATTGACTAATTATAAGCATCGTGACAATAAGTAAGTGGTAGAAGCTTTTCACTTATTCTGTTACAACTGCATTGTAGCCTATTTTCATAGCTCTTACCGGAGCCAGTATATTTAGTGCATAAACGTGCATTCATTAACGAATTATTCTTGAATTATATAATTTATATTGTCACATCCCCGAACTGAGGATTAAAGGTTCTCGCAGAATACTTTACAATAAAATATTTTAGGCCTACTGTGTTCTCAAGACAGTTTTTAGTGTTTTGAACTACCTCCGAAGTCGATCCTCTTGCTTTTGAACTATATGCCCTTTCTATGAATTCATTGGTGCCATTTACTTTAAGAAAAAGACCGGTTCACCTCTTTTGTTTCAAATTGCTTGTTCAACGCTGCCTACTGAGGTTAGACGATGAAGAGACGAAGCCTATGCTCACCTGAAAAGCCAATCCAGGTACTTCATGAGCTACTGAGGCTGCATTTTGACCACCTCCACTGTCTCCTCCCACTCCGACCTTGCTCTTCTCGCTGCCACCTGATGTAGACACAGTCAAAAGCATGATAGTGATACATATTTTTAAGGTAATAAGCTAAGGAAGTTGATTGATTTGGCAAAGTTTGTAAATGAAAGCAGCAGTATAGGTCAGCATGCCTCTGACCATGCAGCTTTATTCAACTGCCGTGCATCCAGTGAAACTGAAAGTCATACCTAGCACTTGATGCGATTTTTAAAAAACAAGTGCATCACAGGTAGACGGAAAGACAGACAGACGGACAGTAGAATTGACTCTGTTACTGACCTACTTTGGTTCGGTTGTCAAGGACCCATTTGGTCACTCCGCAAGAGTCGTCAATCATTGCAGGAAACTTATGTTCAGGAGCTAAACGATACTCGACGTTGACTACGATACATTCTGCTCCACTGGACAAAAAAACAAAAATGAAATAAATTTCGAAATAAAGCAGATGAATTTGGGGCACGGTAGTAAATTAGTATGGGGCACGGTAGCCGATTGGTTAGAGCGCTCTGATTGTAGTGCAGAGAGTACCGGTAGTAGTAGTAGTAATAGCAGTAGTAGTGAAAATAATAATTTCCACGTACTACGAAATGTTAGAGAATTGCCAGTCAGAAATGGAGCGCGAAAATGAGGTACAATAGTAAGACACAAATACACATCACACACACACACACACACACACACACACACACACACACACACACACACACACACACACACACACACACACACACACACACACACACACACAGAGGTCCATAAATATATATATTTGCTCCCTCATACCATCTTTTCATAGATAAACTTCTGTAATAATCTGCACTGTGTTTGTTAAATTTTATATAGGCTTACTGTAGTTTCATGTTATAAATTTTGTTTTGTTTATGGGAACAATAAATTGATTTGATTTGAATTGATTTGATATATACAGAGACAGACTAGCAGACACACACAAACATATGAAAACACAAAATATCATTGCAAAGTAAATCGTCTGCACTGTGGTTCATTGCCCCACTGAACGCCCCATTAGCGTTATTGAAAACGTTACTGCTATGTGAAGATAGTAAGTCCAAACCATTCGCATAGAATGCGCCGATATAAAGACACAATCAAAATTATAGAGCGTTATGAAGTGTCTGCGTTTTATCAGTTGATTATTTCACAATCGGACGTAATGAAAACTGGGGCAGGAGAACCTCTGGTGACTTGCAAGTCAAGTTCTATGATCGACTTTATTCTTGCTGGGGCTTGCCAAATATTCCTCGGCTAAAGAGCAGTGTGCAGTATGACATTCTGTACGACACCTCTTGTAAGCATTAATTATGATAATAATAATAATAATCTTCGTTTTAATTTCACACTGACACAAACGCAGGATGATTACAAATCAGTATGAACGGATGATCAGAAATTATAACAGGTATCGAATTTAACTGCATACAGCAGCCATGCAAGGCGCCCATTACGTCCTACATCTAATTTCACCAACGCGCCATTTCGCAAATGATAGGCTGAGTGGACCTTTGGGAGGGTTGCGGGAAGCTATTCCGCTACCTACTGCTCTTCACGCCAGTGATGTTACCACAACACTATGGACCCACCCCCGATGATGATGATAATGATGATGATGATGATGATGATTATGGTGTTGATGATGATGGTGGTGATGATGATGATGATGATGATGATGATGATGATGATGATGATGATGATGATGATGATGATGATGATGTTGTTGTTGTTGATGATGATGATGATGATGATTATGATGTTGATGTTGATGATGATGGTGGTGGTGGTGGTGGTGATGAAGATGATGATGATGATGATGATGATGATGATGATGATGATGATGATGATGATGATGATGATGATGATGATGATGATGATGTGATGATGATGCACGGCTGAGACGACGACGATGATGATGAGAATAATAATAGTGATAGCTATGTATAGGAGTAGCACGGCTGAGGCCTGTAAAGGGCGTTGTACAAGAATAGATCAGCCGGTGGGTTATTCGCAGTTATTTGCCAACCGCAATTACTGTCAGCATTTGCTCTGTAAAGCAATTATTGCTTTGCAAATATGTTCAATTTCGTTGGTGTAATGCAGTGAATTAACTGTTGAATAAATTAGCCATAATATCCTGTCGTTGTTCACTGCAGCTGAGGTCCGATCACAGTTCATGTCGGTCTATACTCCAGTCTGCTTAGACAATGTCATGCTAGTCATATATATGTGTATATATATATATATGTGTGTGTGTGTGTGTGTGTGTGTGTGTGTGTGTGTGTGTGTGTGGGTGTGTGTGTGCGTGTGTGTGTGTGTGTGCGTGTATATGTATATATGTGCATCTATTCATCCATCGTATGATGTAGGCCTACGCTTTGAAAACAACCAAGTTTAATTTGAAACGAGACCTGTATGGCTTATCTACGCACCGTCAATACACGATAATTTTGCAACAATAATTTTATGTGATCTCTAATTATGTTTTGCTTAGTGGTAGGGTTAGCTCTTCTGCTGTGCTACGTGTTTGTGAAGTTACTGCAGTGTTTTATTTCTTCGTCATTTACTCAATACGAAGCCGAGAGCTGATCATAGCAGCTGATGTAGTTTTGACGCAGGGGAAAATGCGCCTGAGATCATGCACGAGCCGGTTATATGTGGAGCATCGCAACATTTACCATGATTCTGATTTCTGCATTTCTTTAGGGTCACTGCATAGTTCAGAAGCATCGCTTGCTAGAGCAAAGCAAAATGATTATGTGCGAAAAGGAAAATTGTGAACATAATCCGTGTGGAAAGGCTCTTTGAGCTGCATGGCGTTGACCGTCAAAACGGGAGAGATTCTTCCACGAATGTCCGTCTCGTACATACCTGGTGGTTCCAGGGATAACTGGATATCTGTGTATTTTCTACCATCAACGGAGAACTGCTGGATGGTAAGGTTAAGGCAGCTTTGCTGTGACGCTGCGAATTTCCGAAGATATATTTGCTTTGTATTGAATAGTTTACAGTCATGAAAAAACTGGTTTTGTTCCGATGGAAAACTTTCTTCTCCGTCTGTACAGTAATTTTGACCGTTCTGATCGTGTTTTACTGGCCAACCTGGAAAAGCACCATCTCTAAATTCAACCTCCAGATGGCCAAGAAATCAAATTCGAAGAACCAATCTGCAATATCAGCTTGCCTACCGTCTGATGAACTGAGCCCCGACGTAAAGAAGACGTCTATGAAAAACTGCTCAGTGTCCGTATTCACAAGTACAAACGAAGAAGATTACTACTCGCGAAACAGTACATGTCCAGTATGCACGAGCGCATTGTTCAAGGAGTACTACCGGAACCACAGCTCGTTCATCTCTGACGGATATTGGGACGTCCTTACTTCTGGAAACAAGATTTTTAGGAGTGCTACATTCAGTCCCTCATTTTGTTCATTCACGGGTCGCAATCTGGATTCGAACTTCATCAAGGAGTGTTTTTCGAGGAGACGTGTCCGAAAGATCGTAACGTTTGGCGATTCGAATGGAAGAAGGACGTTCTTCGGCTTGAAGGTCGTTCTCGCAGAGGCCGGTATCAACCAATGCGAGCTGGTCAAGGTAGAAAACGATGATTATTTTACGAACATCAGCTACTACCTTCCGGTTGGGACCTACACCCCATCGGGGTATGTTAGCTCCGCAAATCGTGCATGTCATTCATGCAACGCAAGACAGTTCCGCTGCTACTACGAAAATAAGGACTTATCCGGTCTCCGCCAAAACACAACATTAATAATTGAACATCTTCCACTGAGTCGTATCATCGACAGTTCTGTGCGTATCGTGAAGCCAATCGCCGGCTTCAAACCAACCAACTACACCCAGGAATTTCTGTTCCGCGATTATCTCGGTCTGACAGGGCAACCGGACATTGTAATAATTGCCACTCCGTTTTTACACGAAGTCCGAGCTAAACTTGAAAGACACGGAAAGGTTGGACTGAAGGGAATGATCAGGAAACTGGTGACAATTCTTCAGAAGTACCTCCCGAGGAGTACGCAAGTGTACTGGGTACCATCGCATTACGTTTTTGGAGGTACTGAGTTATCAGAGGTCAGTCGGTGTAACCAGGACCTTTACGAGGCGTTGAAAGCGGAAGTTGGTGCAGTAGAAAACAACATGCACGGCACATTGGATCTGCTGAGCCTATCTTGTCCATTGGTAGATTTGAGTCTCAAGGATGATCCCTACCACATGCAACCCAAGTGGTACGAAGTGATCGGTAAACATCTACTCGAACTGATCTGTAATTGACTGTAATGCATGGGATAACCGTGGCACGTAAAAGCAAAGAACCGTTCAATGATTTGGTGACATTACGTTGGATCGCAGACTACGAGACATAATCAGATGGACTTATTCACTGACAACCCACATAAAGACGGACTGATTGAACCAATAAACAAGCATAAACAAATAAATAAATAACTTCCGGAGTGACCAACGGACAGACCCACCAATTGGGTGTCTATTGCTTCACTGACATATAAGCATTTATTTTTTAAATTTAAAAAATTCATTCATTCATTCATTCATTCATGAGATTTATATAGCACCTCTTCAAGGGAACTACTCAGTGGTGCTCCCGACTCCAGCACGGCCAAAAAGAACAGTTTTCAGGTTAATGTAGAATAAGACTTGAACCTCTGACCAGGATGGAAGTTTGCAAGTAGGTCAACATATACAAAACACACCGCGACGCCTTCTCCGTCATGATGAATATCCATGAAAACTAACCAGTTCAGCCAAACTCAACTTGAGACTCCCCTACTTTGGTTCGGTTGTCAAGGACCCAACTCGTCACTCCCTTACAGTCGTCAATCATTGCAGGATACTTATTTATGTTCACGCAACAAGCGATACCCGACGTTGACAACAGTACATTCTCCACCATCGAACGAAACGAGAACGAAATGATTTTAGAAATATAACAAATGAATTTGATTCACGGTTGCGGATTGGCTAGAGCGCTCTGATTGTAGCCAAGTGAGGAGTACTGGTCCGAGCAACACCGCTGTGTAAAGACCTGGAGAAGGCCTAAGTTCATTAATCACAACTTCTTTGCACACTCAGATTCAGATTTGCTGACCTTGCGCTCATAATAAATGCAATATAGTAATAATAATAATAATAATAATAATAATAATAATAATAATAATAATAATAATAATAATAATAATAATAATAATAATAATAATAATAAAATTAATAGTAATAATAATAATAATAATAATAATAATAATAATAATAATAATAATAATAATAATAATAATAATAATAATAAAATAATAAATAAAAATAATATAATAAGTGGCTTTCCGCGGTACTTTTGCCACACTGACTGACCTTAACGACGATTAGGTGCCGTTCCAGACGAATTTTATTGTTCTTAATTAATATTAAGTCCCTGAGGGATCATGTATAGCTCGGGGCAATAATAATAATAATAATAATAATAATAATAATAATAATAATAATAATAATAATGGTAATGATGATAATGATGACGATTAGCCCACACGTGCTTCCGTCGCTGTTCTTGGCGAGTGCGCCGATAGGCTTTGTCGGCCTACGTTGTTTATAGGCCAACAGTCGAACGTAGCTCGCACAATTCATGCTTCTAGGCGATAGGGTTTGATCAGTTGAATATCTGGGTCAGATTCGTCACAAGAAAAAGATATTTCTATTGTTGTATTGTTTATTGCTTTTCTATTGCGATTGTGTTTGTTTCGCTGACGACCAACTGGGCGGTGACGTCAACGCAACTTTTATGAACGGCTGTGAATTTCCGGAGATTTATTTTAAAACTGCCTTTAATTAATAGCTTGCTGATATGATAGAAAAAACGGTTTTGTTCAGATGGAAAGCCATCTTCTACGTCTGCACAGTAGCTTTGGCCGTTCTGATCGTCTTTTTCGTGTCAACTGGAGAAATCACCGTCTCCAAATTCACCCTAAAAATGTTCGAAACATTATCGTTCAAGACAAAACCGGTTCCTGAGACAAAGTCAGCCTGCCAAGCGTTTGATGAACTGAGCTCCGACGTAAATAAGACGACCAGGAAAAACTGCTCAGTGGCCGTATTCACAAGTACAAACCAAACAGACTACTACTCGCGAAACAGTTCCTGTCCAGTATGCACAAGCGCGTTGTTCAAGGAGTATTACCGGACCCACGGCGCCTTCATCTCTGACGGATACTGGGACGTACTTGCTTCCGGAAACACGATTAGGAGTGCTACATTCCGTCCGTCATTCTGTTCATTCACGCGTCGCGACCTGGATTCGAACTTCATCAAGGAGTGTTTTTCGAGGAGACGTGTCCAAAAGATAGTGATGCTTGGCGATTCGAATGGAAGAATGACGTTCTTTGGCTTCAACGCCGTTCTCGCTTCGCTCGGGATCAAGCCGTGCCAGCTGATCAAGGCGGAGACAGATAGTTTCTTTAGTAACATCACCTACTACCTTCCGCCTGGAATGCAAATCCCACCAGGCTATGCTGACACTTATAGACGTTCATGTCATTCATGCAACGCAAGACAGTTCCACTGCTTCTACGATAACAAGGACTTATCAGGACGCAACCAGAACACATCGTTAGTCCTCGAATACCTTCCACTGAATCTTATCATCGACAATTCTCTGCGTATCCACAATCCCATCGCCGGCTTCAAACCAACCAATATCTCCCAGGAATTCATATTCCGCGATTATCTGGTTCGGGATGGACAGCCGGACGTTGTAATCATTGTCACTCCGTTTGTACACGAGGTTCGTGCTGGACTTGGAAGACACGGGAAGGTTGGACTGAAAGGAATTATAAGGAAACTGGTGACGATTCTTGAGGAGCACCTACCGAGGAGTACACAGGTGTACTGGTTACCAGGGCAGTACATTTTTGGATCTAAGGAGTTGGCGGAGGTCAATCTGTGTAACCACGACCTCTACGAGGTCTTGAAAGCGGACTTTGGTGCTGTAGGAAACAGGATGCACGGCACATTAGATTGGCTGAGCCTATTATGCCCGTTGGTGGAACTGAGTAAGAAGGGTGATCCCTACCACATGCACCCCAAGTGGTACGAAGTGGTCGGTAAACATCTACTAGAACTGCTCTGTAATTGAATCACATAGGGACTCAGACTTATCCGCTGATTGTATCACGTAAAGACTGACTCATTGAACGAATGATTGAACAGTTCATGCACTGTTCGAAACGATTGATTTATTGACTGATTGATAAACAACCATAAACAAATGAAAAATGACTTCTGTAGTGACCATCTGAAACTTGACCAGCCCACCAATTGTGTGTTTATTGCTTCACTGACTTGTACGTATTTATTATAGAAATTGAAATAACACCTAAGCCTGTGACCTGGATAGAATTTTGCAAGTGCTGTCAACATTTTCACAGCCCTTTGCAACGCCTTCTCCGCCATGTTTGTATATCCATAAAATATATATCAAGGTCCGCTGAATGCAACTTCAGACGCACCTGTTTTTGATTCGGTTGTCAAGGACCCACTTCGTCATTCCGCTACAGTCGTTGATCGTTAAAACGAATTTATTAAATTTTATGTTCATGCTCTAAACGACAGGCCTACTCGACATTGACTACAATATATTCAACACCGTCGAACGAAATTAGAACGCAAATAATTTTCGAAATATAACGAATGAATTTTGGGCTCGGTGGAAAATTACATTTTTCAACCAGTGGCCATAGAGACCCTGGGCCCGCTCAATCCTTCAGCTTCTGATTTCATAAGCGAAACATAAGCGGAATTGGCAATCGCATCTCTTCCGTTCAACGATTCACAAGAGCACAAGCATTTCGAAGCGCATCGGCAATATCAGAGTGTCTTTATTAAGTTGCGACGTTGCCAGGCTGGTTACGACAAGTTCTCTTTAATGTCAGGGCAGGTACTAGCATGCAGTCCGAAGTCAGGTCTGTCTTCATAAGCGTAGTAAATGATTTCTGTGCTTGGTCTGTCCATTTTACTCTGTCTGGTTGGTCTTTTCGCGTCAGTTCTGTTAACGGCGCTGCTTTAGTACCGAAATCTGGGATAAAGCGGTTATAAAAATTGCCCAGGCCTAAGAATGCCCTAACTTGTCGTTTTGTCTTTGGGACTTGGTAATTTGCAATCGCACTTATTTTTTCGGGGTCAGGTTTGACATACCCCTCCTCAATCACGTGTCCCAAGATTTTTATGGATTTTCTCGCAAATTGACACTTTTTTAGTTTTACTGTGAGGTTCGCCTTTCGCAGTCTTTCTAAGATGTCTCGTATATGTGCCAGATGTTGCTCCCATGATGGCGAGAAGATTATAAAATCGTCCACGTGGGCTGCTGCGTAATCTTCTGCTCCAAGTAGGATTTTATCTGCAAGGCGCTGGAAGCATTTCGAGGAATTCTTTGCTCCGTTTGGTAACACCGTGTATTGAAAGAGTCCAAATGGGGTTTTGAAACCTGTATATTGACGGCTTTTTTCGTCGAGTTCCACTTGGAAGAATGCTTGCTGTAAGTCTAGGCCTGTAATGAATTTCGCTCCTGCCGCTTTATCCAAAATGGATCTCATGTCGCTGGCTGGGTACTCGTCTGCGACTGTGATCGCATTTACTTGCCTCAGGTCTGCACAAATGCGTATCGTGTTATCCTTTTTTCGGACACACACGATGGGGGAGGCATACGGTCCATCTGAGGGCTCTATGATCTTGTCCTTTATCATGTCTTTTATCTGGTTGTGTACTTGCTCTCGTAGGCTTTCTGGGATTCTGTAGCATCTCGGTGCTATGGGCTTGTCCGTGTTTAGTCGTATTGAGTGTTTAATTAGGGTTGTTCTGCCTAATTTGTTTTCGAACCTATCCTTAAACTCGTTCAACATGCTTTTCAGCTGATCCTGTTGTATTTCTGATAGTCCTGCATTCTTCAAATTTAACTCGTCATCATCGCAGTCTTCGTCATCTATGGGTCCTAGTGATTCAAAATTCTCCTCACAAGGCTCCGCTGTGAGTATGATGTTGACCTTTGGGATGTGGGCGTCCGACTCTCTTGCATGCCATAGCTTTAATAGGTTGATATGGTATGTCTTCGGTCCATTGTCCGTTAAAATTTCATAATTAACTGCGGACAGCTTTCTGGTTACGGGGAATGGTCCATCCCATTTGGCCAGCAATTTGTTCTCTGTTGAATGTCTTAGGAGTAGGACTTCTTGACCTGGTTCCAAGACTCTGTTTGACGACTTCTTGTCGTAGTACTCCTTTGTTTTCTGACGTACTTGTTTGGCGTGCTCTGTTGCTAATTCGACGCTTTTCTTTAAGTGATTTTGCGTCGTGGTTAGGTATTCGACTACGCTCCGTTTGCTTGGCAGTGTATGTAGCTTACCTGTCCATGCATCGTGCACGACTTGGAGGGGTCCTCTTACATCGTGCGAGTAGAGTAGTTCAAATGGCGAGAAACCTGTTACTGTGGAGGGTATTTGTCGACAGCTGAAAGCCAGAAATGGAAGACAACATTCCCATGACCTGGGGTCGTCTTCTATAACCTTTCTCAACATTTCTCTTAATACTCGGATCATCCTCTCTGCACTGCCTGCTGTTTCGTGGTGGTCTACAGTAGAAAACACAGGTGCTATGCCTAACAAGTCCTGTAAGCCTCTTACAAGTTGGTTCTTGAAGTGAGTGCCGTTATCAGACTTGATGACGCGTGGTATACCTGTGCGTGCAAACACTTCTACTAATGCCTTTGCCACGCTCTTAGCGGTAACGTTCGAGAGAGCTATGAACTCGGGCCAATGTGTGGTCTGCTCCACAATGATGAGTACGTATTTCTTTCCTGAAGAGGACTTTGGCGTGACTGGTCCCATGACGTCATAAACTATGACCTCCCACGGATTGTCTATTATCGGGACCTCGATTAATGGCGCCCGTTCTGATTTCTTGACGATGGCGGTCTTCTGGCATTCTGGACATGATCGCACGTATGCTTGTATATCGGCCGTCATTGATGGCCAATTGAACGTCTTGGTTATGCGTGACGTGGTTGCTTGCACTCCCCTATGTCCTCCCCATATAGAACCGTGTGCCATCTCCAATACTTTTGACCTATATCGCTTTGGTATGACTAACCGTTTTTGCGCTTCCTCTGTTCTTCCATCCTGGTTCGTTTTATTCGTCCTATACAAATAACCTTCTTCGACCACGTAGTCTCCGTCTCCCTCCCTCGCGCGGTTCCAGATGTTGGACAGAGTTGGGTCGTTGTGCTGTGCGTGTTTGAAGCCGCCTGCATCGCTCGTAAACCATTCGTCTGTGTTTGTAATTATGTCTTGGTCCTGCCCTTCTGATGTCCCTCGGTCTACTGGTGTATGATCGCCCTCCTCTCTCCTGCTGACACTATCAATCATTTGATTTCCTTCGCTATCAGCCTCTTCCGCTGAATCGTGTTGGGTTTCATGATTAACAGATGTGGCATCCGCTGCCGCTCTCTGTCGTGTCGAGTGAGTTTGAAGGTGGTCATTTTCCTGCCTCTGTTCGTCTTCGGTATCCTGCCGTGCCTGGTCATTAATGTCTTTAGGGTCATATACTTCGGTCGGCCTGGCTGTCGGCCCGTCTCTTGAACTGGGGCTGCCGTTAATCAGCGCCGGGTTCTGGCATTCGTCTTGCCATTCAGTATCGCCTTCGCTCGGGCGGAGTTCAGTGCGTGCGCTATCGGTCCTATCTTCCTGTAGGCCTACCGCCGTTCGCAGTTTGTCTGCTTCGTCATAGTCGCATCGTCTGGTTGCAATTAGTGTCATGGGGTGGGGTGATAGAGAGTCGTCTTGTCTGCTCCCGTTATTCGCCGCCACAGGGTCCCTCAAATCCTTATTTGACACGAACAAATCATGGCCAATAATCATCTCAATCCCTAGGGATGGAATAACCCCTGCCTTAATTTTTATCTTACGTTCGGTTCCAAATTTTGGGGACCATATTTCAATTTCGCACGTTGCAACACATTTTACATTGCCAAAAGCACATTGTATTGTCATGGGCTCACATGTGGCAGATGGATTGTCTATTGCTAACTTTGAATCGATCAAAGTTACTTGAGACCCACTATCCCGCAATGACTGCACAAGCTTCCCGTTCACATACATGGGTACTATAAACTGTTGTTGATAATCAATTACCTTTTCATGGTTTGACTTGGGTTTTACAAATCTGACCTGTGCATGCGCATGGGAATTGAATCTGTTTGTATTGCGTGTGTGTGGGTGATTCCCTGCCTGCTGACCGCTCTGGAACCCTGAATGCATTGGTCTTGCATCCTGATTTCTCTCTTGGTGCCTATTCCACATGGGTTCTCTAGTGAAGGGCGCCTTACCCCCCCACTGGCTGTCTCTCGTGTCTGCATTGTGTGGCCTGAATTTATGGCCTTGTTTATGATCATTCTGAGCAAGTTTCCTGGCTTCGCTTGCACAATCAAATTGAATGTCTGCAAAGTTAACTAACTCTGCTGCGTTTGTAGGCCTACGTGCCTCAACAAAATATTTGGCATCTGCCGGCAAAGTTTCCTTTACACGTTCCATCAGAATGTCATCTACTAGAGCGTCGAGACTGTTTATTTCTCGGCATTCCAAGTAGTAGCCGAACACATCTCTCAATTGGTCTAACAATTGGGAATATGATTGCTTCCCTACTCTGCGCATGGCTTTAAATTTTTCTAGGTAGAATTTTGCATTCATCCTGCACGCGGTTAACAAAGCCAATTTTGTCTCCTTGTACTCTGCGCAAGTCTCGGTTTTTAGCCGATTGTAGTGCAACCGAATAGCTGGGTTCAAAAGTGAGGGTAGGATTCTTGCCCACTTACTTTCATCGATGCCTTGTAGGCTCGCTACCTTCTCAAACGAATGAAAATACGACGCTAAATCCTCTCCGTCGCCCATTGAAGGAAGTTTAGAAAAGTTTACAGAGTTAGGTAGGTCAGTCGCAGGAACAGATGTAGCAGTCTGCAATAGACCCAATTGCACTCTTTGCTGATTCAACGCCATTTCAGTCTCCATCCTTTCCTTCTCTGCTCTAATCAGTTCGAGCTTCAACTGATCCCTGCTGCGTTCGTCTTCCTCTGTCCCTTCTCCACTCTCTTCTTCCTTCTCATACTCCTCCAGTCTCTCGATCATCCCCTTTCGAGTAAGACCGTTCCACTCGATTCCTCTCTTTTCGCATTCCTCGCCCAACTCTCCTCTCTTCATCTTTCCAAACATGCTGACTGCACTGGCACAGAAAGGTTTAATTCTGCCTTTATTATTCCTCAACCAACTGACGCGTATACAGCCAACGGGGCTTATACTAAAGTAACTATACCGATCACACTGCCAACGTGGCAAACAAAATCTTAATAATCTCTCTGCCAACAGGGCAAAACTGAAAAATTGCTACGCTTTCGTACAATATCTATATAATCCTTTCACACAGTTCAGATTGCTACGGGTTTTCAATAACCCTTCAATCACCAACCAATTAGCAGTTTTATGACAGTTGACAATAATTTTAACAACTTGGACTCTGCTCACCCGATGGTTTATCAGCTTTGTCTGAAGTGTAGCTCCGAAGAGGCCGCCGCTTCCGCTGGAATGGGTTTTCAGAGGTACTAGAGTCTCCTTGCGTCGGATGAATCGTTCGTTCCCTTCGATCCGTTTCGTCCGACTCCAGTTGGTCGTTTCCTTCGATTGAATCGCCCGTCTCCCTCGCTGTCTTGTTCGTCTGTTCCTTCGATCCGTCTTCTTCCTCTCCTTTCCGTTTTCACCCGGAGCAGAACGTGTGGTCCCGAAGGATGCCGCCGCGTTCGCTCGAACGGGGTTTCGAGGTCCAAGAGTCGGATGAATCGTCCGCCTCCTTGTTCGTCTGTTCGTTCTCCGCAGTATCGCCGTCAAAGTCTCTGTTCTATTTTTGTTCGAAGAGACAGGCAGCGTCGTACTTCTGCCCGATCTCTCAACAAATCCCTGCTGTCACAATGTACTGAAAAAGGTGACCGATGTACTACTTTCAGTATCTTGGTGGTAGCGGTACTATGTGGCTGAGTATCGGTAGGCGTGAGTTGAATCGCTCAGAGACATTTAACGACGAGACACTTTTGACGAAATTCTTATAGGCATACGAGAAATATATATACACGGCGTATTTACAGAACAGTCGTTGTTGGAGTCAGGTTGTCGTCTTTAGAGGTCCGCACTCGCATCCCTCCGATCCTGCTCCCTTGGCCCTCTCGTTGACCCTCTTCTCTCGCTCTCTTCGCTCCCTCGAGAATCCTTCTCTTCCGAATCCGCCCGCCGAAAATAATATCTGATTCTCTCTCTTCCGCTTTTCCCTGTCTTTTCTATCGCCCCCGCCTGTCAATCAACTCTTTCGCCCCCCAACCGCGCCCTGCAATTCGTTCCCTCTTGCCTTGCTCTGCTATCTGCCTTCTCTCTCCTTCACCCTTGACAGGCGTGGCCTTCGCCTCCGCTCCCCTACGTATGTCGTCAGCTGTCGGCTGTCAATCATTTCTTATAGCAAATACCATCCTAAAAGTTCGTGAGTTCATAAAAGTTCATAATGGCAACTTTATATAAAATCTAAACTAACATATAATATACTGATATTAATATCGTCGTGGCGGATCTCACTACAACACCCCATTTCCTATGCTGACGGCCATAGGTCGAGCAATCGGTCAGAAACGATGATGATGATCATGAAGATGATGATGACGACGACGATGATGATTTTAGTAATAATAATAATCTGACATGGATGAGGGGTGGCCGTTCCAGAATACACCACCACTTTTATAATTTCTAAGACCCTGGGGAATGACGTACCTCGGGGCAAAAAATAATAATATTCTGGAGTGGCCTCTGGACAAGATGGCAGCTTGTTGTTTTCTGGAAGCTAAACTTGGTTTTAATTTAAGTGTTTGCGCTGTTGGACAGTTGCTTTCTTCGCTGATTTCACGATATAGTTCTGGCTCTGTTGTGACAATTTCGCACTTAGCTGCTCGATTGTCCATATTTAATGCCAGCGCACCTGTAGTTTGAAGTTAGCGGCCAGACAGGCGGTCAGGCACCCCCCCCGGATTGGCTTCGACAGTAACGGTTGTATGTCTTGGTAGCGACGTTTGTTTTCGGCGTTTTCAATAAGCAATAAGTTTTCTATAAGTCTTCTAGAAGCAAGGCAGGCTTTCCCGACAAGTAGCCTATTAGTTACCTTGAGTGGTATTGAGTGCACTCAAAGTTTACGATACATGATATTTACACGATATTTAATCGTATTTAGAGACCATATACGCTGCACTGTTTGTTTTCGAAGTTTCCTAAGCCTTTGAGAAATCAGTCAGGATTTGTGAAGGTATACCTTTTACTTTGAATCGTATTTAGCTATACTCAGGGTTTGCATGATATTTAGACATATATATAGACGCTAAATACGCTGCCCTGCACAACCCAGACAATGCTAATTTTCCTCTCTTGGGTCAATTTAAAGTAAATTGGTGGTCCATCTGAGAGTAACAGTTCTCCATCTCTGCCCGCGGCTTCACAGAAAGCGAGAGGCACCTGTGGCATTTGTGGCAAGAACATACATTTCAGCGACGGCATGTCCCATCAACCGGCTGTTTGACTTGGGTCATTTGCGTGACCCGACTAAAATAAGGTTACTGCCTGACCTTAACTTGGTCACTGCACTGATGATGATGATGATGATGATGATGATGCTGTTGCTGTTGTTGATGATGATGATGATGATGATGATGATGATGATGATGATGATGATGATGATGATGATGATGATTATGAATATGATTATGATTATGATTATAATGCTGCTGCTGATGTTTTTGTTGATGATGATGATGATTATTATGATGATGGTGATGGTAATTATGATGATATTGTTGTTGTTGATTATGATGATGATGATGATGATTGTTGTTGTTGTTGTGATGATGATGATGATGATGATGATGATGATGATGATGATGATGATGATGATGATGATGATGATGATGATGATGATGATGATGATGATGATGATGATGATGATGATGATGATGATGATGGGTCTTTACGTGTTTATCTTTTCGGCGAGTGCGCCTGATAGGCTTTGAAAAACCAACTGCTAGCCGAAGTTTTGGTGTGCATTGTTCGTCAAATAGATAAATATATAAATTTAGGTATAATAGATAGCATCCCAGTGACAAAGGCTTTACGATTTATAGAGTTTGCCTTAGGTATGACCCTATTGAATATGCAGTCGAGGGCACCTGACGCGGTTTACGCATGCAGGCGATCAGTTTAGTCAGTTGGCTATAATTATTATGTTTCAAATTCCTCACAGCAAGAAGATACCCTTATAATTGGTGTGTTACATAAGACAATTAGAGCTGCAAGCTCTTGAAGCTGTTGCGATTTTGTTTAATCATGGAAGAACAGCCGGGCGGCTACGACAACGCAACTTTTGTGTGTGGCGATGTGAAATCCCGAAGATTTATTTTAAAATTGTGCTTAATAGTTTGCAGATATGACAGAAAAGGTATTATTCCGATGGAAAGCCTTCTTCTGCGTCTGCACAGTAGCTTTGACCGTTCTGATCGTCTTTTTCGAGTGGACTGGAGATATCAACGTCTCCAAATTCACCCTACAGATGTTCAAACCAATACCTTTCAAAACGAAACCGGTTTCTGAGACCATGCCAGCCTGCCTACCGTTTCATGAGCTGAGCTCCGACGTAAATAACACGACGAGGAAAGGCTGCTCGGTGTCCATATTCACAAGTACAAACCAAACAGACTACTACTCGCGAAACAGTTCCTGTCCAGTATGCACAAGCGCGTTGTTCAAGGAGTATTACCGTAACCACACCACGTTCATCTCTGACGGATACTGGGACGTACTTGCTTCCGGAAAGACGATTAGGAGTGCCACATTCCGTCCGTCATTTTGTTCATTCACTCATCGCGATCTGGGTTTTGACTTCATCAGGAAGTGTTTTTCGAAGAGGCGTATCCGAAAGATCGTAGCGCTTGGCGATTCGATTGGAAGGATGACATTCTCTGGCATGAAGGCCGTTCTCGCTTCGACCGGGATCAGCCGGTGCGAGCTGGTCAAAGTGGAGAAAGAAGGCTATTCTATGAACATCAGCTACTACCTTCCGGCTGGGACGTACATCTCATCAGATTACGTCGTCATTGGAAGACGCGGGTGTCATTCATGCTACGGAAGACAGTTCCGCTGCTTCTACGAAAACAGGGACTCACCCCGACTCAGACAAAACACATCACTAATCCTGGAATACCTTCCACTGGGTCTTATCTTCGACAGTTCTGTTCGTATCGTGAAGCCCATCGCCGGCTTCAAACCAACCAATTACACCCAAGAATTCCTGTTCCGCGATTATCTGGGTCGCACTGGGCAACCGGATGTCGTAATAATTGCCACTCCGTTTTTACACGAAGTCCGAGCTAAACTTGAAAGACACGGAAAGGTTGGACTGAAGGGAATGATCAGGAAACTGGTGACAATTCTTCAGAAGTACCTCCCACGTAGTACGCAAGTGTACTGGGTACCATCGCATTACGTTTTTGGAGGTACTGAGTTATCAGAGGTCAGTCGGTGTAACCAAGACCTTTACGAGGCGTTGAAGGCGGAAGTTGGTGCTGTAGGAGACAGAATGCACGGCACACTCGATCTGCTGAGTCTATCCTGTCCGTTGGTGGAACTGAGTCTCAAGCGTGATCCCTACCACATGCAGCCCAAGTGGTACGAAGTGATCGGTAAACATCTACTCGAACTGATCTGTAATTGACTGTAATACATGGGATAACCGTGGCACGTAAAAGCAAAGAACCGTTCAATGATTTGGTGACATTGGATTGCAGACAACGAGACAGAATCAGGGAGACTTATTCACTGACAAGCCACATAAAGACGGACTGATTGAACGAATGATTGAACTAGTAAACAAATATAAACACATAAATATATGACTTCAGGAGTGACCACCAGACAGGCTAACTAACACATCAATTGTGTGTTGCTTCACTGACATATAAGCATTTATTTTTTAAATTTAAATCAGACTTAAACCTCTGACCAGGATAGAATTTTGCAACATTTTCACAACCTCTGAGACGCTTCTTCGCCGTGCATGATTATCCATAAAAACTCTCCTGGACACTCGCAACTTTTTGCACCCTCAGATCAGATTTGCTGACCTTGCACTCGTAATAAATGCAATATAATAATAATAATAATAATAATAATAATAATATAATAATAATAATAATAATAATAATAATAATAACGATAATGATATCGTTATGAGTTGGGTGCTGTAGGAGACAGAATGCACGGCACACTCGATCTGCTGAGTCAATTCTGGAACGGCCCTCGGGCAAGATGGCGGCATGTTTATCCCGGGCGTGATAACTTTCTCTTTAATTAACGTTTTCCAGCCTTTATGCCTTCTGTTTTTGCATTCTGGCTGAACCTACTCCTCAGGGATAGGATGGTTTTATCGTGTTTGCACATTTAAATCTGTTTCTGTCCAGGTTTGTGTAGGTTTTTGAACTTTGAAGCACGTTTCACCCGAGCGCTGACTCCGCCCACCAGTGCACCTGTAGATGCGGGTAATAGCACAGCAATAACCTAGAAAACCTTTTGCCTCGTGGATTCTCACTTGACAGACACTGGGACAGAAGACGTTGGGTTACAAGCGAGGCACTAATCACACTGCCCACCCAAAGAAATGGACGGCTCGACCCCCCCGCGGCCGTCGCAGAAAGCTAGGGGAGCCTGCAGCGTATGCAGAGTGGAGAGACAACTGCACAACCGGGACGGAAAGGTTCATCTACACGGACCCAGAAGCCAGCCATGTCCCGGCTCAGGAAAATTGCCTTTGGGAGCCGTTCAGTCGATCCAACAGGACACGACGCTGGAAAACCATGGCCCCGGCCTTAACACCAGTGTAAACAAAGAGACGACAACCCATCGCCAACCGACTCAACAACAGCCAATGGAGGTGGAAGCCAGTGAACAAGAACTGGACGGAGGAGCCGGATGTGGTGGGCCCACCGGGGACAGGACACCTCAACCGACGATGCGACACAAGATCTTGAAGCGCATCCCAAAAGCGGCCAGACCAAGTACGGGCAGGCTTCTAACCACAATCATAAACAAAATCCTCAGCGACGCAGACAATGCATCACACTGGCACATGCTGTTGACCTTTGGAGCTGGTATCCTGGAACAACCAAGAAGGGGAGGCAAACGTCACAACTTGGCAAAGACAATCAAAAGCAGAGTCGAGGGTTTTCTCACTGAATGGCCACGCAAGTGGGAAGAGATTACAACACAGGACCTCACGAACAACAGCAACGGACGAAGAGCCAACTTGAGTGATGAACAGACATTGGCAGCAGCGGTGGCGTCCAAATTGGAAGACGGAAACATAAGAGCTGCAGTGAGAATCCTATGCTCGAGCGACAAACCAGCAAACGTAGACCGAGAGACGCTAGAGGAACTACGATCGAAACATCCAGATCCTCCATCCGACCGACCGGCCGCCATGACAGAGCTCAGATCAGCGCCCTTACAGATCAGTGAGGAGCAGGTGAGAGGACACATACGCTCCTTCCCGGCTGGCTCCTCAGGGGGGCCAGATGGCATCCGACCACAACACCTGATGGACTTGGTGACCTGCGCCGAAATTGGAACGGGACTCGTTACAGCCATCACAGGCCTGGTCAACCTGCTCCTGACAGGAGTCTGCCCAGCGCAGATCAGGCCGATCCTGTTCGGGGGCACGCTCATCGCACTACGAAAAAAAACTGGAGGACTGCGGCCGATAGCGATCGGCTACTACTGGCGCCGACTTACATCCAAAGGCGCCAACTCCAGCACAGTCCAAAAAGTAGCCACATACCTCGCTCCGCGGCAGGTCGGAGTAGGCGTTCCTGGAGGGGCGGAAGCGGCGTGCCACGCGGCGAGAAGATTTCTAGAAGAAATGCCAACAGACTCAGTTTTGGTCAAGCTAGACTTCAAAAACGCATTCAACAGCCTGCACAGAGATCGAATGCTTCTGGCCTTGGACGAGATCGCGCCAGAGTTAACACCATACAGCCGACTCGCATACGCGGAACCCACAATACTACAATTTGGTAAATACACACTGCTCTCGCAAGTCGGTCCCCAACAGGGCGACCCATTGGGACCACTGCTGTTCTGCCTGCCATTGCAACCAATCCTGCAGAGCTTGTCCTCAACGCTGACGCTGGGTTTCCTGGACGATCTGTCGTTGGGGGAGCATTGGACGTTGTAGCAGAAGACGTTAAACAGATAGAGCACGAATGCGGCTTGATGGGACTGCAACTCAACCGTGAAAAATGTGAGATCATCACACGATCGGACGAATGGATGGAACATCCGACTCTGCAGCAATTTAGCCCCGTAGCCCCGGAGGAGGCATGTCTCCTGGGAGCACCACTGTCACCGGAAGAAGCTTTAACGACATGCCTGGAATTCAGATGCGCCGAACTGGCTCTTGCAATCTCAAGACTGGAAATCATCGCCAAACATGACGCGCTGGTCCTATTAAGAAACGCGCTCTGCTCTCAAAAGGTACTACACACTCTGAGATGCTTCCCTTGCCATGAACACCCGCTACTAGACAAATATGACGAAACACAAAGAAGAGGCCTTTCCTCAATCCTAAACATCAACCTGAACAACACCCAATGGTGCCAAGCGTCTCTACCAGTCAAACTGGGAGGACTGGGCATACGTCGGGCTGCTTCGCTTGCGCTTCCCGCCTTCCTGGCTTCCGCTGCGAGCACCCGCGTCCTCCAGTCCTCCATGCTGGGCCACGATCGAGTAAACATCGACGAGCAGGTGGAACTGATGATGCAACGATGGAATGAAGAAACTCAGACAACACCATCAGACAATCAAGCAGCATATAAACAAGCATATTGGGATAGACCACTGGTGAAGAAGGTGAAGGACTCATTGATTGAATCATGCAACGACACATACCATCAAGCAAGACTAAAAGCGGTAGCGGCGCCCCATGCTGGCGACTGGTTATTCGCACTCCCGATGTCATCATGCGGGTTGCGAATGGATGACGAGACAATCAGAGTGGCTGTGGGTCTCAGACTTGGATCGACGATATGCGAGCCCCACACGTGCCCATGCGGGGCTAAGGTTGCTGCAGACGGTTCGCACGGGCTATCATGTGGCCTAGGTCCTGGTCGCATAGCCAGACACGCGACCATAAATGACCTCATAAGCCGAAGTCTCACACAGTCTGGAATGCCGAACATCAAGGAACCACCAGGACTTTCACGAACGGATGGCAAAAGACCCGACGGGATGTCATTGATTCCGTGGCGAGGGGGGCGCAGCCTCTTATGGGATGCCACCATAATAGACACGGTCGCTCCATCCTATCTGCATGCGACGGCTGCGGCGGCAGGGGCAGCAGCGGAACTGGCAGCCACGAGAAAAAATGCTAAATACGACCACCTGCTGGCCAACCACCATTTTGTCCCTTTGGCCTTTGAGACCCTTGGCCCTATAAACAACAGTGGACTGGACTTTATTAAGGACCTGGGAAAACGTTTAACACTAACTTCTGGAGATATTAGAGAAACATCTTATCTTTTCCAACGCATGTCTGCCACCATCCAACGCTTTAATGCTGTTGCCTTCCGAGGTACCTTTGCCCAACCAGACACTGCCGAGTGAGTTGCCGTTCCAGACCACCATCAGTAACATCTCCGGATATTGTTTGGATCGCCTGAGGGATCATTGATACCTCGGGCAAAAAAAAAAAAAAATAATAATAATAATAATAATAATAATAATAATAATATAATAATAAAAATAATAATAATAATAATAACGATAATGATAATAATAATAATAATAATATTAATAACATTAATAATATTAATAATAATGAAAATAACGATAATAATAATAATAAATAAAAATAATAATAATAATATCTAATGCTTTAATGCTGTTGCCTTCCGAGGTACATTTGCCCAACCAGACACTGCCGAGTGAGTTGCCGTTCCAGACCACCATCAGTAACATCTCCGGATATTGTTTGGATCGCCCGAGGGATCATTAATACCGTGTGAAAAAAATAATATTAATAATATAATAATAATGATAATAATGATGATGATGATGATGATGATGATGATGATGATGATGATGATGATGATGATGATGATGATGATGATGATGATAATAATAATAATAATATTAATAATAATAATAATGATGATGATGATGATGAACCCTTGCGTGCCTCCGTCGCTGGCCTTGGCGAGTGCGCCGATTGACGTTGTCAGCCTACGTTGTGTATGCAGTCGAGCGTAACTCGAATGATTTATGCTTGCATGCTTTCAATCGGTTGAATATCTGTGTCAGATTCCTTATAGGAAAAACAGATACATTATTGTTGCGTTCTTTATTGCTATACGTTCTGCGATTTTTGTTTCGTCAAAGACCAACTGGGCGGTTACGTAAACGCGACTTTTGTGTGGGCGCGGAGATTTATTGTGCAAATTGCATTTGCTATGATAGAAAAGGTTTTGTTCAGATGGAAAGCCTTCTTCTGCGTCTGCACAGTAGTTTGGGCCGTTCTGATCGTCTTTTTCGTGTCAACTGGCGAAATCACCGTCACCAAATTCACCCTGCAGATGTTCAATCCATTATCGTTCATGACGAAACCGACAAGGCTAGCCTGTCTAGCGTTTGACGAACTGAGCTCCGACGTAAATAAGACGACGAGGAAAGGCTGCTCGGTGCCCGTATTCACAAGTACAAACGAAGAAGAGTACTACTCGCGAAACAGTTCCTGTCCAGTATGCACGAGCGCATTGTTCAAGGACTACTACCGTAACCACAGCGCGTTCATCTCTGACGGATATTGGGACGTCCTTACTTCCGGAAGCAAGATTTTTAGGAGTGCCACATTACGTCCGCCATTTTGTTCATTCACGCGTCGCGATCTGGATTCGAACTTCATCAAGGAGTGTTTTTCGAGGAGACGTGTCCGAAAGATAGTGATGCTTGGCGATTCGAATGGAAGAAGGACATTCTTCGGCTTCAACGCCGTTCTCGCAGCTACCGGAATCAAGCAGTGCAAGCTGGTCAAGGCGGAGAAAGATGGTTTCTTTAGTAACATCACCTACTACCTTCCGCCTGGAATGCAAATCCCACCAGGCTATGCTGACACTTATAGGCGTTCATGTCATTCATGCAACGCAAGACAGTTCCACTGCTTCTACGAAAACAAAGACTTATCGGGACGCATCCATAACACATCGTTAGTCCTTGAATACCTTCCACTGAATCTTATCATCGACAATTCTCTACGTATCCACAATCCCATCGCCGGCTTTAAACGAACCAATTACTCCCAGGAATTCATTTTCCGCGATTATCTGGTTCAGAATGGGCAACCTGACATTGTAATCATTGTCACTCCGTTTGTACACGAAGTCCGTGCAGGACTTGGAAGACACGGGAAGGTTGGACTGAAAGGAATTATAAGGAAACTGGTGACGATTCTTGAGAAGCACCTACCGAGGAGGACGCAGGTGTACTGGGTACCAGGGCAGTACATTTTTGCAGGCTGGTTGGTGGGGGCGGTCAGTCGGTGTAACCAAGACCTCTACGAAGTCTTGAAAGCTGACTTTGGCGCTGTAGGAAACAGGATGCACGGCACACTAGATCTGCTGAGCCTATTATGCCCGTTGTTGGAATTGAAAACGAAGGGTGATCCCTTCCACATGCACCCCAAGTGGTACGAAGTGGTCGGTAAGCATCTACTCGAACTGATCTGTAATTGAATCACATACCTCATGACCGACTCAGACGTATCCACTGACTGCAGTCTCACGTAAAAACTGACTGATTGAACGAATGTTTGAACTTATAAACAACCATAAGCAAATTAAAAAATGACTTTCGGAGTGACCATCTGAAAGCCGACTAACCAACCAAATGGGTGTGTATTGCTTCACTGATTTGTAGGTATTCATTATAGAAATTTAAATAACACCTGGATAGAATTTTGCAAGTGCTGCCAGCATATTCACGACACTCTGCGACTCCAATTCCACTATAAATAAATATCCATGAAGAACAGAAAGGTCAGCCAAATGCATCCTGAGTGAGACTTGCCTACTTTGGTTCGGTTGTCAAGGACCAACTTTACCACTCCGCATTTGTCGTCAATCAATGCAGGCAACTATGTTCAGGAGCTAATCAGTCCTCCACGTTGAGTGCTCCATTGAACGAAACAAGGAAGAAATGATTTTCGAAATACATGTATCGCAGATGAATATGGGGCATACCATAGCCGATTGGTAAATTATAAAGGGCAGGCAGAGAATCAGTTTTCTTTCCAGGGAAGTAGGCTACAAAGGGTTACTTTTTCTGGGGTCAGTAGCGACCACAAGCTGGAGATTTTTCAATATGTAACTAATGTTTTTGTGTTAAAAATTCGGCCAGTTCTGAATTTCGCAGTTTCAATGGTATAGGCCGTACGGGAATTTTTAAACCTAATAATATGTAGTCGCTTTTGTTATGGTCTTAAATAAACCCAATTAACGAGTTCTTACTTAGCAAATACCGCATTTTTGTTTTCTTACATTCAGTCACATGAAATTCTTCATATTTTAAGGGTTTGTCCTCTCTGTTGATAAGTAACTGTTTTGATTAGCAATTGATACACACAGGTCCGATTCTTCATAGGTCCATTCAAACAAAACTTGGCGCAGGGCATCAGATTGTTAAATCTGCCTCTGAATGTCTGATCAATATTGAAACAATTGCTCTTCCATGATTTAGCTGATTCAATCAGCCGTGTCAAGCCGGTCTTTCAACACGCCGAAGCGCCACCTGACATCTCTGTTTGTTTGAGCATTCGCCTTGAAACACGGAAAACGCGAGTTCGATCCTCCTCTGAGATACAAAAAGCAGGTCACTTGTGTAGGCAGTTATGTCCATCATGTTACAATGCAGGTCCAGCACTGGTTGGTGATACACATAAACACTGAGTTTAAGATCTTAATGCTACGCGTCATTGTCTTTAGGCTGTATCGTATCTCATCTCAGGGAGTTATGTGTCTTGGTTTCATCAATGCCTGGCAGTAGATTTCTTCGCTCTGGTGACCTGGTTGTTCTCTTGGTCCGAACTTTTGTGGTGAGGCATGGAACCTTTCTATCATATGAGCGCCTTGGTCGTAAAATACCTATATTAATTCCGTAAGCATATGAAATCATTCTATTCGATCCAGGAGTTTTTTCGTTAGGTCGATCTGGAGCACCTCCGATGAATTTCTCTTGAAGTGCCGTTATTTAAATCTATGATTAAAATATTACAACAATGCAGTGACTGGAATGACTAGTGACAGCTAGCAAGTGCAAGACATTGACGTAAAGTTTCATACTTTTGGCACGTACTTAAAATACTTCCTGTACTTGGGTGATCTCTGTCTGGGAGTAAATGCAGCCAAGCGTGGCCGTGTCTATGATGTGACGCCAAAGAATTCTCTCATCGGCATTCCTCCATGCTGTATGAAGGCCGAATATTATTTCTGCGAGTTTAGCTCTTCACCACTGCATTCGATATCTTTCTTCTCGACTGTAGTCCAAGTAGTCCGATATCTATCACTTTTATTCTTCAATCCCTCGGGGACTTGTTCTTGGAGACCCACAGGGTTCTCCGATGGGTCTATTCTTCTCGAACGCAGGCAACATAATGTCCGAAGAAGTGTCCGTCTTCGAACAATGCCATCACTGTTCTCCTATTACTCGGCCTCATGATTTCACTTTACCGGCAAGGGATGATCAAAATGTCATACTTAGAGTGCTTTATGGTGTATTAAACTAAACAATTATTTTCTTTTGCAATGGGCCTCAGTCTTATACATTCCTTAGCCTCTTAGCCATTTGACTATTATTTTTTTATCAATATCTGAACCGCAGATTTTTTAACCTTGTTGCGTTTGTGTCAACGAGTTTGTGCAATAGAGGAATAGATAGTACTGTAGTAGTCCTAATGATCGTGATATTGCTCACATTGTCCAAGCAGAGGTTCCAGAGGTTCCTCCCGAGGCACTATGCATGTCCAAAGTATTGAGTTTCTTTTCTTAGGGTGGACCATGTCTCGCAAGAGTGGATATCATGAATACTTGTAAGTTCTTCACAGTATACTCGCTGACTGAAGAAGCCACGAGTGCCGCAATTGTCAGCGCATGTAACACCTAACAATTCATGTATTCAATTTCATTGACGTAGTGGATTATACGTATAGTCTAAAGACCAGTCTAGCAAAGAAAGCAGCAACAATTCTGTCGTCCGCCGCTGATAGCAGTCTATATATATATCGAACTATGCATCAGGTGTATATATGTCAGTGTGTTTAAATTTCACTACTGTCCGCATGGAAGCTATATATATATAAATATAATATATATTATAACCGATATATACATATATGTCGCATCCATGTATATGTCAGTGTGTTTAAATTTCACGACTGTCCGCATGGAAGCTATATATATATATATATATATATATATATATAATATATATTATAACCGATATAATTTATACTTGTAGGCCCTATATCGCATCCAGACAGTCCAGACATTGCGGACAGTCATGCTATTTAAACACACTCACATATAGACATCTGAAGCATAGGCAGACATAAATCACATAATAATTATATATATACACATACATAATTACATACATATTATATACATATATATCGTACATCATTCACCAATCACCCTATATATATGATGTACGATTTGAAAACAGCAACGCTTACTCTGAAGCGAGACCCGCATGGCTCATCCGTGCTCCGACTATGCATGCAAATATTGATACAATATCATAGTATTGTCGAGAACGCCGGTGGACATGATTATACACTGAGGCGTGAAGAGACTGTAAAGCTTCCTCGTTCAGCTTTGAAGACTTACGCAATGAAACAAAACGCGACATAGTTTCCCTTGCATCTGTTAATACGTAGAATAGTAGAGATCCTGAGTGGCCGAGTGGGTTGGTAACCCGCTCTCCACGCCGGCGGCCCGGGTTCGATTCCGGGTCGGTCGGTTTATCAGAGATTAATTTCTCGGATCTTTACTGCGGGTGGCTCGGTCGCAATATAAACGTGAAGTACAATACAATACAATACAATACAACACAACACAATACAACTGGGGCGCGGTGGTATAAAGGTATGTTCGGTGCCTTGCAGCTGGAGGGTTGCGGGTTCGAATCCACCTCAAAGCCGCCGCGTAGGGACCCTGGGCAAGTCCTTCACTCGCAATTGCTCATGCGCTTCGGCGTGAAACTCCGATTCAGTGTCCGCGCTGTAGTCGGGAGCGCCTCTGAATGGGCAATCTGGTAGGGGCGCTATAACAAGTGTTCAAATACAATACAATACAATACAATAGTAGCGTCATTTACAACAGCATCAGCATATGACACCTAGATTCTTCTGCCACTCCTTCTGCCTCTGTGTCTTTGTCGTCGTCGTCGTCTCTGTTTCTCCATTTCACGTCGTAACCGCTTCCAGTCTGTGCCCTACCGTGCTTCTGTGAGTGGTGTTTGCGATTCCACCGTCCGCAGTATACTTCCGATATTCACGGAATACTTCCGATATCCGCGAAATACTTCCGATATCCGCGGAATACTTCCGATATCCGCGGTATACTTCCGATATTCACGGAATACTTCCGATATCCGCGAAATACTTCCGATATCCGCGGAATACTTCCGATATCCGCGGAATACTTCCGATATCCGCGGTATATTTCCGATATTCGCACAATACTTCCGATATCCGCGGTATTCTTCCGATATTTCAATCGATGGTTCCTCGTTCTTCTGAGCCATCGTAACGGGTTTTATCGGCACCCTAACTTACAGGTCAGGGACGCCATATCCCCACCAACCACAGTCGAAAATCTTTACATAACTTTGGGAGACAGATTTTTTCGGGGGAAGGATTTTTGCATTTTGTGGGACAGATAGGCCCCAGTGAAAACTTTGGGGGACAGTCCCCTCTGTTCCCCCGTGATTAAAGCCACTGCCACCAGCCAGTTGTTTGACGTGGGCCATTTGCGTCACCCGACTAAATAAGATTATTGCGTGATCCTAGCTGGGTCACTGCGTTGTTCTAGGTTAAACTGGGGTATTGCGTTTCTCCAATTGGGTCAATGAATTAATCGCTTTAACCAAACCGTACACTGCTCGTATCGGGAAAAGAGTTTCGATAGTAGCTGTGGATATACTACGTCGACCTAAGTGAAGCCTTTGATTCTGTGGTCTTGCCCCCATCTAAGTAAAGTAAGAATATCCCTCAATAGATAGACCAACTGCTAACCACATTTTGCTGTACAAACAACAGCTTATGGCTATTCCTGTCTCAGAAAGAGCCCGAGGGATTGTTGGGTTGATGGCTAATATTTGTACAGAGCGTGCAGTCCTCATTAATGGTGTAATCTCAGAATGATTCAACCTACGTTGTGTGTGCAGTCGCACTTGACTGCAAGTGCATTGTACGAAGTTGCGGTTTGTCAACTTAATGTTTCAATAAAGGATATATATATATATATATATATATATATATATATATATATATATATATATATATGCAACGTAGGCTGACAACGCCTAACATGCGGTTAAATGAGTGCAGGCGATGGCTTTCAGTCAGTTGACACTCCGCGTCAACGTTCTCACAGTAAGAAGATACCGTTATTGTTGCGTTGCTTATTCAGTACCGTATATCGAGGGGTGTTCCAGAGGTTGTGAAGCAGGCGTGCGCTCCTGCGGGACCCGCCTATGACTTGCATAGCGCCACAAAACCCCGGAGAAAAAAGAAAGTGCTGTTGTAGGGACGAGAAGACCAATCAAAGCGGACACTTCTGTCGGGACTAAAGCCGGTCGTAGGCTCTAAGCTCGGCCTGGTATCTGAAGAGCTGAAGGACATAACGCCTATATAGTGGCGTAGATTATATAGCCTATAAAATGAGGTGAGGCACTGAGCAGAGTTGGCGTAGGCCCCTATAAAATATTGAAACCTGCTGAACAGTAAAGCTTCTGACCTGGATAGAATTTTGCAAGTGCTGTCAACATTTTCCCGACACCCTACGACCCCTCCTCCGCCGTGCAAGTAGACAAGAATTACCGGGTCAGCCGAATGCAATTTCGTCGGCTTATAGACGTAGACGGGAATTCCCTCTGTGTACAAAAAACACCAATGTTGACAAAAACATGGTGCATCGCATGGCTGAATAAAATAATTTTCCTCCAGTGTACGGGTTGTAAGACAAAGCAGATTTTTATAACCACGTTGTACACGAATGTACAATCATCATCATCATCATCATCATCATCATCATCATCATCATCATCATCATCATCATCATCATCATCATCATCGTCGTCGTCGTCGTCATCATCATCATCATCATCACCACCACCATCATCATCATCATCATCATCATCATATGTCGTCGTCATCATTTTCCATCGTCGTCCTCATCATAGTTGCCATCATCAACCTAGGTCTTCATCTTCATCATCATCATCATCTGCAGCATGAGGAACTGTAGATCACTTGCTGAATCGAACTCAGATCGCAGCTTCAAAAGGCAAAGGCATTATCAGTCTGACAACGTACAATAGAAGTGAAGTTAACAATTCACTGTGGACCAGAATGGATCGGATCAGATCGTATTACGAGAACCGATCATCAGACATTTGTAAGCCGTAACGCCGTTGATAGCCTGATAGGGTTCATAGGGCAACGTACTTGAAACTAACTCCGCCACTGCCCATACTCTGATAGTAATAATAATCTTCGTTTATTATTCAAACTGACACACCGCAGTATGATTACAATTCATAGCATGAACGGATAATTACAAGTTATTACAGGGGTCGAATTTAGCTGTTTTGGCAACCATGCAAGGCGCCCATAACGTCCTGCTCATTTCACCAACGCCATCTGGCGAATGAAAGGCTGAGTGGACCTTTTGGAGGGTAGCGGGAAGCGATCCCGCGTCCATGCTGATCTTCTGCTCTTCGTGCCAGAGTGTTACCATTACCATAAACCCCTTCCACTGCCAGTCCCAAGCCTGGAAAAGGAGGAGGGCGGCGTCAACAGCCCTGCCAGCCATAAGACGTCTTTAAACACTGGAAACTACTATCGTACCTGGAACGTGTGGTTGTGGTACGATGATCTCCTCCCTCGTTCCATCGTACTCCACTTCCCCTCCGAGTTTGCCGGCCATTATGCTTCTATGCCTTGCCTCCTCGATGGTATTCAGCTCGTTGTAGGGCTTGAGTTTCATCTTGGCAAGGGCTTCGATGAGAGCCTTGGACTCGGGATGTAGCGGTTGAGGTGATTCCAAATGCGCCATCTTGCAGGACCTCGATGTTTCCGGATGTGAATGACACGACGAAGAAACAACGCAAGGCAGTGATTTCCTTGTAGAATTTACAACTGACGGAACGATACAAAAATCAGGTCAGGAGAGTCGCCTGCAGTGAAATATCGGCGCAGTTTGGTCCAAAGTTCTCTGATACTTATCGAGGCTAAAAAGCGGATCACTTAGCAAGGTTACACATGATATAGACAAACACTATAGACAATCAATCGCCAGATGAATGCACAGTACGGTGACCTAAGGAGTTTAAGAATGAGGTCGTAGGTGACACAACTAAAAACAGTACAAAATTAAACCAGTACTTTTCGAATCTCTCGGGCATGAGAAATACTGGCATTTAATTTTTTACTGTTTTTCGTCGCGGGTACCACTCGACACAGTCAAATCTAAGGCGAACCATCTACGTCCAACTGCCAAACGATTTTCACTGAAACTAACAAGGGAGAGTGAGCTTAGCGACATCTCATGGCAAGAAAGGTCGTTGACATCGGCAGAAATTACGTTTAAAAGTTCTCACCGTTTGTATGGCATAAAACAGTTTTTAACGAACAAGATAAAAATGTGTCTACGAGGTGTGGCGACTATTCCATCTCTTTCACAGTATGGAAAGTATGCATGGAACAGTCTTACAGACCGTGTAAAAAGTGCATCGTCTCTGGAGTAATTTAAATCGCACCTCAACACTTATCTGTTTAAACAATCATATAAATGTAACTGATTTGCTGGACTCATATAATATGCAGCGCCCTTTCCTTCAGCCTCGGCTGAGCTAAGGCGCTATTCAAATAGCTATAGTCTATTCTGGTTATTATTATTATTATTATTATTATTTTACCCGAGGTATCAAGGATCCCTCAGGATTTAGGAAAAATTGCTATAAGGAGCAGGAAATTTGTCTGGAGGGTCAGGCCTCGTCTTCAGGGTTTGCAGGAAAAGTGCCGTTGTTATTATAATAATAATATTATTATTATTATCATTATTATTATTATTATTATTATTATTATTATTATTATTATTATTATTATTATTATTATCATCATCACTATTATTATTATTATTATTATTATTATTATTATTATTATTATTATTATTATTATTATTATTATTATTATTATTATTATTATTATTATTATTATTATTATTATTATGCTGAGCTATTGTAGCAGCAACAAGCTAAAGGTAGGAGGCAGTATATTCAAGCATAAGATCATACATAAGGAGACATGGAGGTCCCCGGATGGAAAGACTACACACCACATCGACCACATCTGCATATCAAGGAGATGGATGACGGCGTTGCAGGATGTGAGGGTCTATAGAGGGGCCGATGCCGCTTCAGACCACCACTTAGTCATCGCAGTATTAAAACTCAAACTAAAGAAACTGGCCGGAAGAACAGAGCACAGGGCAATGGATGTGGACAGGTTGAACAAAAGAGAAACTCAAGAGAGGTTTCAGCTAGAATTAAAACATCGCTTTGCAATATTGGGAGAGCAAGAACATATACGACGGTGGAGGAAAGATGGGAAGGATTTAAGAATATATTTTACAAACACGGCGCGAGACTTTATCGGAATGAGAAGAGGAACAAGAAAGGAACAATGGATTGGAGAAGACACATGGAGAGCAATCGATGAACGCAGAGAACTCAAGGGCAGGAGAGAAAAGGCATACAACAGAGATGAAGACACGGAAAGCATTATGAGGGATATCGAGTGAAGGATAAAGAGGTTAAGAAGCGTTGCAGAAAGGACAAAAAAGCGTGGATAGAGACACGATTGGTGGAAGCGGAAAACGCGGTAGAAAGAGGAGATTCCAAAACATTGTAAAAGATACAAAGGAAATAACAGGCAAGATGATACAAAGAGTACCCATCACACTCAGACCGCACGAGGAACAGGCAGCGAGATGGAAAGAGCACTTTAGCACAATCCTGAACTGCCCGGAACCAGAGATAACACACGACTTCACCCACGATCAGTGCTTAACAGCTTTAGATATAGACTTGGGTAATATTACAGAGGAGGAAGTGGAAAGAGCCGTAAAAAGGCTAAAGAGTGGAAAATCAGCTATTGCATTGCTAAGAAACTGCTGATGAAAACGACTGAATAATTTAATGTTACTTAAATAGTCATAATTTAGAGAGTCTTTAATGTTACTTAAATAGTCATAATTTAGAGAGTCTTTAATGTTACTTAAATTGTGAACAAACGTTTTGCATATGTAATGAGCACAGGTGTACCTAAAGTTTATGTATATATAATGTGTATCGATTGTTAGGCGGCCAATGCGAATATATATATATATATATATATATATATATATAGGTCTTAGTTGCGCGGTCGGCTATAGCGAGCGCCTGGCCTTAAGTAAACATTGGCTGACGGTATATTGTCTCTTTGCACGTGCCGATAGCGCGCCAAAAGTTGAAACTTGCTGACGGCAGGTTTTTGAACAGTACAGTTGTTTTAATACAGCTGAGTTGTGTTGATGAAGAACATTGACATTGAAATGTTGAGTTTATTTAAATAACTGTGTTTGAAGAAAGAAGAAACATTGAAATATCTGTGTCAATTTAATTCTAATAACAGTTTAGAAAGCGTTGAGTGATTATATGTAGAGGTAAGGAAAGTGCTTGAGTTAGTTCACAACTAAGAAAGAAAAAGAGTTGGTGACATAAATAGTCATAATCGTAGCGTCTTTTCATGCACGCGCTTCGTAAGTTGCTGTAGGTCTAAATGGCAGGCCAATTTAAAGGTAGATCTAAATGTTCATGTTATATGCGACACTCGGCTTTTTGTTGACCGTGTCCTTGAGAACCAAAGCGCCTGATGAAGTCAATAGCTTTGGCATTGGCTGCTGCACTCAACTCAGGAAACAGACCTGAACATCCAACAGAAATAACATTTACTTAACAACAGGTGTAATCTGTGAAGAAACGAAGTAGGCTAGTTATAAATTATCTTGAATCTAAGTACCATATTCTCTTAAAGTAACCCTAAAATTATCTACTGTTAAATTGCAAATTTCAGCTCACGTGGAAGTAAATGAAGCCTGAAAAGTATTCGAACATTTTACTAAGTCTACGAGCACGTAACGACAAGAGGATATCCGACATAACATTGTACACTTTAAAAACGTTGCACCTGAAGACCTGACCAAGTCTCAGCATATTGCTTTTGCTTTTATTGGCCCCACCCTATGGAATCAACTTCCTTCAATGACTCATTCATTGCTTCATCCTTTCGCTACTTAAAGACAGCCTTCCTTTCTCGGGGTCTCTCACACTGGGAAAGCCTCTGATTGGTATAGCACTGTGAGTGGCGCTATATAAATTTACAGATACAATGCAATACAGTGCAATAGGTAAAGTTGGTAGTTTTCTTTTACTGACCTGGCAGAGTGAAGAAGGCGTGTATTGCTCCTTTGGCCAGGTGTAGTTCGTTATGCACTCCGGCATTAGTCAGTTTCTTGGAATACTCTGGATATAATAAATATACAACTATAATAATAATAATACAAATATATTTACAAATTTATGTTCATATGTATCGATTTTGCCTTTGTCATCATCATCATCATCAGGATCCATGGGCCGAAAGCCCGTAGGTGTCCAATGCAAATTTCGTCATCCGTTTCCATAATCCTCTGTCTTGCGCCAATACACATCAAACTGTGTAGGTCTTGTTTGCACCAATCCCTGATGTCATCAGTCCATTCCCTGTTAGGTCTTCCTCTTCGTCCACTTCCATCCATCATACCCATCATGACAGTTTTTATTTTTCTATTATTGTCCATTCTGCATATATGTCAAAACAGACCCTTTTTTTGCCTTTGTACTATAATAATTAATAATACATTAACATGCGTATGTGTATATTCATTCATCATTCATTCATTCTGAGAACTTCATTCATTCATTCATGCTGAGAACTTATATAGCGCCTCTTCAAGGAAATACTCATAGACGCTCTCTGCGCTACCACATTATGACGTTAAGTGTTATTACGAACGAAAAATCAGTTAGCAAAACAATGCACAGGAAGCTAGAAGAGTCACCAGTGGCGGGCCCACGCACACACGTGGAACCAACGCCAACGGATTCGCGTCGAAGCTGGCAGATGGCATGGCTGTTCAGAGTCCATAGACCAAGTTGCATCGATAGAGTAGAGCAGTCAGTCACAGGTGACAGCGTTCGCACACACGATGACGCTGCAGAGAAACTGTATATGTATGTGCGTATGTAACGGCGGTGGTGGTATGGATGACGAAGAACATTTATTCAGCAGCCAATACGCTTGTAACATTTTAATCGTAAACTCCAAATTTCTAATTAGCAACTCGGAAGATAACGCTGGGAACCAGCTTATTCACGAGCGCTGCGTATTGTTAGAGGGGTTGTCGAGTGATGTCAAAGGAAGATACAAGTCCGATCAAAGCTTCTCTCTCTTTATCTGTCTCTCTGTATCTCTGTCTCTGTCTTTGTCTTTGACTCTGTCTCTGTCTCTGTCTCTGTATCTCTCTGTCTCTCTCTCTGGCTGTCTCTCTCTCTCTGTATCTCTGTATCTCTCTCTCTCTCTCTCTCTCTCTCTCTCTCTCTCTCTCTCTCTCTCTCTCTCTCTGTTTCACTCTCTCTCTCTCTCTCTCTGTCTCACTCTCTCTCTCTCTCTGTCTCTCTCTGTCTTCTCTCTCGGATGTACGGATCGATCGAGCAATTAATCGATCTATATATTGATGGATGGTTTGACTGACCGTAGCTGTCATCCCTCAATGGATCACACTCGGCGACTATGAAGAGAGCAGGAGGCAAATGATCGAATTTGTCCCTCAACAAATTGGCAAAACGAGGATTGGCGAAGTCCTTCGGTTCGCACATCAGACTCACAAACCTATAAGCAGCAGTTCCAAAATAATATTTAATTTATAATAAGAGCGCCCGATTGGAAGTGAATAATAATAATATGATTATAATAATAATAATAATAATAATAATAATAATAATAATAATAATAATAATAATAATAATAATAATAATAATAATAATAATAATAATAATAATATTAATAATAATAATAATAATAATAAATAATAATAAATAATAATAAATAATAATAATAGTAGTGGTGGTGGTGGTGGTATGGTGGTGGTGGCGGTGGCGGTGGCGCAGCAGCAGTAGTAGTAGCAGTACTAGTAGTAGCAGTAGTAGTAAATGGACGAACCTCAAAACAAGAAGCAAATGCAGCTTGAGTAGACCTAGATGTGGACAGCGAACAGATCAAACTAGTAGAGCTTCGATTATATGAAATCATTAAATCAGTTCCATCTGACTTACCATTCACATAATGGACGGGCAATGACTGGTCCGTTCTCGTACTCCTGATAGGATTTAAGACTTCGGTCATCACGAGCGCTCAAGTGAGGATAAATGAGGATCTAAAACAGCAGACAGAGTTAATTGCTCAACTATCAATTGAGTTAATTACTCAACTATCAATTAAGTTACTTACGCAACTATCAATTAAGCACCAATTAGTCTTATTGTATCGCGTCGCGTGGAGTTGTATGGCAATCACCATGATTATCTCTTTGTTCTATGGGCTAGGAATTCTATGACGTAGATGTGGTGGATATGACGAGCAGAGGTAGGTAGCTAATCGATTAGATTCCAATGTAATCGATTAGCTAATCGATTAGAGACACAGCTAATTCTAATTCTAATCGATTAGCAATTTAACTAATCGTGCCATCCCTGATGACGAGTATCTCTTTTAAACTACTAAAGGTGCTATACAAATCTATCATCAAAATTACATTGCATAGCTCAAACTGTGGCCTATTTTATTAGATGCTTCCCACTGTGACCCTTTGATGTATGTTCAAAATCACATGTCAGACACAGAAAAAACCTAGCCACTCAAGGATAACCGGGAATGTTTCATTTATTGAGATTGACTGTGAGCTTACCTGAAAAGCCAATCCAGGTGCTTCATGAGCTGCAGCTGCTGCATTTTGACCACCTGCGCTATCTCCCGCCACGCCGACCTTGCTTTTCGCACTGCCACCTGGCGTAGATACAGGTGAGCAAGACAATTATACTAATTCAGAAAATAATAAGGAAGGAGCGATGATGAATTTGGCAGAGGTTTTGAAAGCAGTAGTTCAGTATTATACCTATGACCGTTATACTTTATTTTACATGCTGCATATTTAGCAATTGATTCAATAAACAAATAAATCACACACAGATAGACAGACAGACGGACAGCCAGACATATGAACAGAGAGACAGACAGACAGATGACTTGACTTTGAGACTGACCTACTTTGGTTCGGTTGTCAAGGACCCATCTGGCTACTCCGCAAGAGTCGTCAATCATTGCAGGAAACTTATGTTCCGGAGCTAAACGATACTCAACGTTGACCACGATACATTCTGCTCCACTGAACGAAACAAACAAGAAATCAATCAATCAATCAATCGTTTATTTGTAGCCAAACAACAATAAACAATAATATTACAAATCAGATTGCACTTTTAAGTATGGATTGTTGAATGCCACAAGGGAAGGCCCTGAAGGGATCAAAGATCCCGCTAAGTAGGGACACCTCTATACAATTTCAACATAATATGTGGCGACCGAAAGATGCTTTACATAGTATAACAGTTGTTGACTTGATTAACATAAAATCTTAACTAACCTTAACTAATTTAAACTAAATATCGAAAGTAAAAGGAATGAGTGGGAAGTACAGTTAAACACATGGAAATAAAAGATTAAAACAATGAAACAATAAGGCATTGAATTGATATGTAGGCTTACTGGTTACATGGGGTCCAGAAGGGATCATGGATCCCGCTAAATTACAGCCAGTCGATACTTAGATTGGAATAAACAAACAAAAACATAAGAAGAGACCATTAAACGACATTAACAAAACAATATAGGCTACAATCTTAACTAATTTTCCCATGCTAGAATATAACAGATGAATTCCCTTTATAGGATAAAATCCCTCGAGGCAAGCAGAGGGAATAGTAAAATGTACAATCCTTGGGTGCAAGAAGCTTTCACGTCGGACAGAGTCACAGAGGGGAGTGGATAATATATGTTGCAGATGCTGTTAAGTCAAACAATTCTTAGGTCCGTTGGTACTTAGTCCCTTGCTCGCCGACTACTAGTAAGCAGCGGCGCTCTTTTCTTTTCGGTTGCTGGCCCTGCAGGGACTTGGAATGGGTTCCCTGTTGCGCTACACCTAGTACCCAGAGGTCACACTAATACGTTCTTTTCTAAGTTAAAGACTTATTTAGCCGTGATTGGACAGGGAGCGCTTCTAAGTAGATTACCTTGAAGAGGTCCTATATAAAAACTTCTTCATAATTCCCATTTTACGAAGGATTGATAGTCCTTGGCATAATACACCACCTGCTGCACATTCAGCACTTGTGGGAAATTCTAAAGATCATCCCCTTTCTTTGGGTTGCTATGATTGCGTCTCAGCCGAAAGCTAATTATATTGCTACTAATGAGTTTCTGTAAGGTATGCAAAGGTATGCCTTTACTTCAGTCATCAATAGGAAAGAACCTCATCCGATTAATTTACTTAAAACTATCAGGGTTTCGGGTATACTGTCGCTATAGAAACACGTGTACACTGGAACTTCGTTTAGAGTGGACAGAATACCCCAAACAATTGAGAGAAGACACTTCACTCAAAGTGGTTGTAAGTGTTCCCAGACATGGAGTGTGGAACCCAGTGCTTTTTTCTAGAGAAAAAGGTTCCGGAACTAAAAAAATTCAGAACAGTTATAGGGGCATATTTTATGCAAATATTTCTATTTAATATATATCAATATCAATAAACACTGAAAGCACTTAAATTAAATTAAAGTATTTAAGTAATTTTAAATAATTTTTATTAAAAATTTAAATTAACTAAATTATTTTTAATAGTTGAAAAAAGGTCCCGGAACGCCGTTCCGGACCGCTCCGGCTGAAAAAAGCATTGGTGGAACCCATTTTCAAATGAGAAATGCTAAGACCAGAAAGGCGCTGAACAAAACAGACAGAAAAAAACTAATTAATTCCAATTATTGACAAAATGAATGAATAAATGAATGAATGAAAGTTTATTCTCTGACCTGGATAGAATTTTACAGATGGCGTCAACACATTCGCGACACCCTACAACATTTCCTCCCCCATGAAAATAGACAAGAATAGCTGGATCGGCTGAATGCAGATTCTTTGGCTTATAAACGTAGACAGGAATTCCCTCTGTATACAAAAAATAAACCCATTCTAACAGGTAAGCAAGATCCGATTCAAATGCCTCAATATATATTGTTCATAATGTAGGGGCCGTGAAACACATCATTGTCTCACTGTCGTAATCACTCTCATCATTATCATCATCATCATTATCATCATCATCGTCGTCGTCATCATCATCGTCTTCATCGTCTTTGTAATAATCATCGTTATCACTTGTCATCGTAACTTTCATTATCACCATCATCGTCTTTGTAGTCAATGATCATAGAACGAGAATTCGTGACTTGAGGCTTTAATATTCGTAAATATTCGCGAATATTAAGGCATTTTTAATATTCGTTAATATTCGTAAATATTCGTTGATGACGTCACTGATTCCGTTTTGTTTACAAACTAATTTAAGACTAATTATTTAAGAATGTGTGCAGCTGTTTTGTAACTGTTCTTGTTCTAATGCCCAGTTTTTTTCACTTAATTTTGCACAATTAATTCCCAATGTTTAAAAAGTAAGAATGGAAAGAAATTTAAAAAATTTAATATTAGTTGGCCAGTTTCAGTCTTCGTCAATATTCATCAATTTATACAAATCTTAATATTCGTAATATTCGCATACTCGTTTTATGGTAGTCATCATCGTCTTTGTAATTTTCATCGTCATCATCTTTGTCATCGTCATTGTCATCACGATCATATTCTTCTTATATTTCCTCAACATCAACTGGACCAGTTTCCGTCAGAATCGTCATATTCGCAATCTTCATTTTTCGTTGTGATCAAGACAATCAGCCCTGGATCATTACTCAATCGACTCTCGGAACTTAAACAAGTCGTGAGTCTAGTCTACGCAACCTGTTCGGTACAGAGGCACACAATAATTAATTGGGGAGGGTGGATTGTATTATGGATACCACTCTTGCCTGAAGTTTTCACGGACCCGGTTCGATTCCCGTAAGGCCCCTGGGTTTAGCTCATGCCTTCATTCCCTAAAAAGTACAATGAGCTGCATGGCTGCACCTTGTTGATTTATGTCTTCTGTAATTTGTGTTCTTGTGAATTGTTTTATCGCCATAACATGTACATGCACATATACAGCGCAGTGCGTTTGTCAGGCGCTTCATTAAAGAATAAATATTATTATTGTTATAATTAGTATAATCGTGCTGCTCCATTGGGATTACAGTGCTATTGTAGTCAGCCTCTAATGATTAATGCTAATAAAGGATTGTGATGTGATGAGCGATTATCTCATATAAAATCACTGTAGGCTACCTATAATGAATTGGATCAATCCAGAGCAGTCGTATCCAAATGAGATGAGATCTTCTTGAGAAAGGCTAACACCAACGATAGTATTGTATTGTATTGTTTTGTATCTATCAATTTATATAGATAGCATATTACGTACCAGGAACTTGTGGTTGTGGTACGATGATTTCTTCCCTCGTACCATCGTAGGTCACTTCCCCTCCAAGTTTTGCGGCCATTCTGTTGCTGAACCTTGCGTCTTCGATGGTCGCCATTTCATTGTAGGGTCTGAACTTCATCTTTTCGAGGGCCTCGAGGAAATTCCTGGATTCCGGATGTAGAGGTTGAGCTGTTTCCAAGTGCGCCATGACGAAGCTGAACGACAAGAGATGTGACAAGTTCAAGGAGACGAAAGATATGCCGAGAAACCACTGTGTAAAATGTTGGATTAAGCATAAGCAAGTAAGCCGTGGCTTTGAGCCCCACAAGTTCCACAACGTTTTTGAAGACTCCCAAAATCCGGAAAAATTAGATCAAATTGTTGTAGCAAATTCTTAATTTTGAATAATTTTAAATAATTTAGCGCTTTGCCCTGAAACGTTTTAAGCGCTAGAAAGGTTAAGTTGTTATTTACTTTGAATACTGACACTAGTCACAGACTGTACAATCCTATATTTCATTAGAAAACCATTACTTATCATGTACAGGCAAGTTTAGAATTTGTGTTCAGATACCACCCGTACTTTGGTAATAATAGTTTTGCATGGAGGTTAGGGGTTAGGGCCCTGGATGCTTTAACCCGGCTCTTGGCTTATAGGGTCCCGGAAATCTTAATTCGGCCCTGACTGTGTTCTCTAGTTTTCTTACCTTGGTTCTCGCTTATAATCAGACGAGAGACGACGAGGAAGAGCAGACGAGCAAAGCCGATTGTCATTGACTAAACTGTGTACGCAGGAAGTTTGGCTGAGGTTCAAAGTTTGAACACGCTATATCTGACTAAAAATAAACTAACACGTGACTAGATGGTTACGACAGGTCGAGCTAAGTGGCTCAGACCCTCCCCCAAGTGTCTCGGACGAGTTCTCGTTAAATTGAATCTACGCGAAATACTCTCCAATAGCTAAGTAAGTGAGTTGGTAATCTTCAGGTAAACGATTCAACATTGATTTCATCTATCAATAAGAAGGTTGTTGCTGTAATGACGTGGCCTCCAAAAATCCTTTACACTCGTCTTCAGAGCAACCTTGCAATCGAGATTAACATTCATTTGTTGACTTATTCGACTACTGACCGTCGTATAGCAATCCCAAGTGATTATGATTTGAACTAGGTGCGACTTTCGCCAGTCGTATTTACCTTGCAGCTTTCAAACGAATGTACGATGAGACTTACTGATAATTCGTGATGCATAATTACGATGCATTATGAGTTCTTATGGTTCCTTTTGCTCGTACTGCAACAATGCAGAACCGAGCTTTTTCTGTGGCAGGCCCAATGATTTGGAATGGTCTTCCTATAGAGCTGCGTACACCCTGGAAGTCTGCCTGAAACTTTCCTTACTAAACTAAAAACTGTTCTTTTTGGGCGCGTTGGAGTCGGGAGCGCCTACTGAGTAGTTTCCAATTGAAGGGGCGCTATATAAATTCCCGAATGAATGAATGAATGAATGAATGAATTATGATTATTGTTATTATTAATCACGAATACATACATATAGACGTGTACATATATGCATACATGGGGACATACATACATACATACACATTCATGTATACATATTCAATTCCTGTTTTAAATTGAACCTTCGTGCATTCAGTTGTCTAAGGCAACCATGTTCGCGATGCTTTTAAGAGTCGAGTCTACAATAATCTCCTGGAATGTCTTATTTACCTACTATGGATATTTGGCAGCTCATGAACAATAAGCCGATAATACGGAATGGAAAAGAAAACCAATTGTCTTGCGTCCTAGATTCAGTTCGTTGTCTTCATTGCTCTCAGCAACATGAACTGTATACGCTTGTCTTTACGCGTGCCTCTCTGTCAGAGGCACACAGACACAATGACACGCTCACCTTCTGTCTGTCTGCTTGCCTGCCTGCCTGTCTGCCTGCCTGCCTGCCTGCCTGCCTGCCTGCCTATCTGCCTGTCTGTCTGCCTGCCTTTCTGTATGTCTGCTTGCTTGTCTGTCTGACTGCCTTTCTGCCTGTCTGTCTGCCTGTCTGTCTGTCTGTGCTGCCTGCCTGTCTGTCTGTCTGCCTGCCTGTCTGTCTGTCTGTCTGCCTACCTGCCTGTCTGTCTGTCTGCCTGCCTGCCTGCCTGTCTGCCTGACTGTTCTGCTTGTCTAAAGTTGTCTGCCTGTCTGCCTGACTGCCTGCTTGTCTGTCTGCCTCTCTGCCTGCCTTTCTGTATGTCTGCTTGCCTGTCTGTCTGTCTGTCTGCCTGCCTGCCTGCTTGTCTATCTGCCTCTCTGCCTGCCTTTCTGCCTGCCTGTCTGTCTGTCTACCTGTCTGTCTGTCTGTCTGTCTGCCTGCCTGCCTGTTTGTGCGCCCGTTCTCCTTTCTGTCTCAATAAACGCCTGTGGAGCAGCTGTGAATGACGTTCATGCTGTTGCAGCATACAGTGTATATGCTGTTTTTTTTTCTAGATAGGTGTCGTTCGTAAGACGCGTCCTGTGGGCTGCGATAGAGAGACAGCCACATAGACGTTGCAGTCACACGAATATATTATTCATCGGCGCAGACTTTCGCCACCTATCGTGACTTCTGCGAATCTTAATGAAACGCTGTTGTTTGCGAGAATATGACTGACCAAGGACGAATTTTTCCAGTGGACTTTGACTGGTACGGACAGATCACGTGGCCTGTGTTTATTCCACTGATATAATTATTATTATCTTGACAAATAATACAGCGCAGAAGTAATACGACATTTCGCGTGTGATTATAATGCGTTCAATTCGTTGCAGACTCTGCTGCGGTTGAAATCAGATTAACCAAATTTTTAGATTTAAACTTTTCGTATTGACTAGTTGATTCCTATTTTATTCTCTGATATGAAGAGCGATATGAATTTCTGGATTAGGCTAATTTTTTTATCGAGGATAAAGCAATGACTGAATTTGTAACTTATAAGTAACAATACCTTAATCGCTTCTTGAATTTTTCTAATGACTGATCAAAGAAATCGATAAAACAACTCAACAATGTTGGAAAACCTTCGAGCGAAATACACAATTTAATTATAGGTCATACATTGGAAAATTTATACAACAACAGTGTCAAATATTTTCTCAACACTGTTTTGACGGTAATAAGTGTTAACGGCAATATCTGATGGAAAAGAACATCGCGGCTACAATTATCACTTCTTCTTTGTCACTGTCTCAGTATCTCTCTTTGTATTGGTCTGTATTCCATCTGCTCTGCCTCTCTACCTGTCTATCTGTTTGCCTCTGGCTGCATACCATTCTCTTGAAGACGGCGATTTGTATAACGAGATGGCGTGTACAGCGACGAGGCCCTAGTAACGCCTTAGCTACTCTCATCAGTTCTGACTACAATGAAATTCAAGTTGAATAGAAAACAACTTGGTATTGAAAAAATACTTTTTCTGTTTTGCGTGAACATTAATTTAATGGCGGTCAATGGCTCTGGTCGGCTATTTTCTTGTCACTCAGGGCTTTACAAAAAAGGAGCTTTTGGTTCGATGAGGTCGAACATTGTGCGATTAGACCGTAGGCCTATTTGGCGCACTGGAAGACCTTTACAAGCACGATCTTTTATCGCAAGAAAATCAATCTTGATGTGATTTTACTGATGCTGTAAGTCTACATGTATGTCGCCTGTGGTATCCCCTTTGATAGGTATATGAAGGCGCTATGGTGAGTTTTTCCTTGAAGTTGCGCTTTACAAATAGCCTAATCGTCGATTTCAGTCTTAGATCGGAAATCGAATTCAGAAGCAGAGTTGTTTTAGCTTTCTCAACCCTGCCATAAACTGTATGCATAGTGCTTGGTGTACAAACCGTCGGTCGCTAGATGTCAGTCAACATGGACAGTTGGTGATGACAGCCATCTGGCGAATGGCACAGAAGAGCAAATGCAATGAATGCTTAGAAGTTCTCAATGGGCTTCATACTAGCCATTCGCTTCTGCCTCTCCGTCGAACATCTCACCGTTCATTGAACTGCACACAAACAGTTCCCTAAGGTAGGGCATGGCATGGAAAGGATTCAAGTTGGCATTCCTCGTGTACAGGTCATCTGCCTTCCTACTTATCTTTCATGGTCACAAGAATATTAATTTCCTACTTATCTTTTATGGTAACACCTTGCAATTCTGCTAAGCAAAGGCCGCTCCTCTCTGCGATCAGCATCTGCTGGAAAGTATGTTGTTCCTGGTACACGTCTTGTCTTTGGCCGGGGTTCATTCACTGTTGCCATTCCCTCCATCTGGAACTCTCTACCTCCTCATGTTCGCAACTCTCTTAGCAATACTGTCTTTCACTCTAAAACGAAAACTTACCTCTTCCAGTGCACTTATGACTCTAAATGTTTCCCCTGCTTCAATGTGCATTTCTGAGCTTTGTAAGGAGGGATTATCAAATTACAGTTGTATTGCATTGTATTGTACGGCAGACTACAACTAGCCTAAGGCATGGCAAAACAAAGTAAATTAAGGCAAGACAAAACAATACAAATTAAGGTAAGGGTAGTTATGGAAAGACAATTTAATATGAGGTAAGGTCATGTAAAGCAAGATAAAATTACTATTAGATAAGGTCAGTAAGTAAATCATAGTTGGCGTTTAAGTAATTAGTTATTTTTTCCAATACCTCCATCAACATCAATCATCCGAATCGCCGTCCTTGAGCTTGAACTATCTTTCGACTGAACTCCGCTCGTACTCTGACAGTGCCAGTCCCAAGCCTCGACAAAGAAGGAGGGCGACGCTAATGATCTTTGCTGTTTAAACTGAAGCTACTACTACTATCTTTCGACTGGAGTGCAAACACGGCATCAGCTGTGGAGCAACTGGAAGGCAACGTTTCATTACTGTACCTAAGGTAATAAATCTGAAATCAATGGAGAGGAATGAAAGTGCGAGATATAATGTGAGGCGGGTAAAATGCCTTAATAATTGATCGATAACAGCGGAGAGAGATGAATGGGCTCAACAGCGGAGAGAACTCATTAACTCGTGTAACAAAACATGGAAAGCACTCAGTGACATCAGTCATCATCTTTTGGCGATTATGACACGTCGTCTGCTACGACCGACGAATAATTGGGATGATAAATATGATATATTGACTGCATAACAATAAATTATGGCAAATAAATTTAGGTACCCGGTACTCATAGTACGAGTAGGCCTACGTAAATTTATTTGCCATAGTTTGTCGTTACGCAATCAATAAGCTTATGTTATATTTATATTTGCACATACATTATAAGTATGTGTACATGGAGGCCCGTAGATAGTTTTTCAAAACACAATGGTAACGGTTAAATTTTGTAGCAAGAGCTTGAAAAATGCAAGACAGAAATTTAAAACGGGTATTTTTCATAGAATTTTTTAATTCTTGCTTAAAGTTAAATTTCTCAGTTTCACTTTGTGAATCATTAGTATCATTAGTGCTTTCGTGCTAAGAACTTTGTTAATCACCAAAAAGTATAGTAGTTAAAACAATAGATTATAAATTTTCCAGGAGAGGGCAAGTGCCCCCTCTGGCGCCCATGTACGTGTATAATATATTATATGATGTGTATTTACATATATAATTATACTTACTAATTTCTGCGCTATTATCCGCGCCTCTGATTCAGGTTAGTGACTTAGCGCGAGTAAGTGGTGCTTTAAATAAATAATTAATCTGAATTTATATATCGCCCCTTCAGGATCTCTCTCAGAGGCGCTTCTGACCGAGGCCAGGCAGAAGAGAACAGCCTTGAACAAGTGATAGAACGAAGAGGGTGTCCCCTGGGAGGAGACGATTCTCCAGAGGAAGTCCGTTCCACCTCGTTGGGCCGATTACAGAAAATGCATCTGGGTATTTTTATGCATGGTTGTTAGATTTAAAGATGTTCTCCTAATGCAGTTGAGGTGCTGCACAGTTGAACAAGTTCAACCCATGTCGAGACCATAATATTAGGATATGGCAGATCTCCGCTTGCAGAGGTGTACTGCAGCCCACACGTTAGCAACACAATATTATATAGGCGGTAAATTTTGTTAATAAATAACTGTGTTTACAGGCAGGGATGGGCAAATTACTCTTAGAAATGTAATTAAATTACAAATTAGTTTGAGCATGAAATATAATTTCAAATTACAAAATACATGGGAAAATGTAATTGAATTACAAATAATAGCAAATTACAAATTACGTGATTTCAATTAATTTCAATAACGTAATTTCAATTAATGCCCATTCCTGTGTACAGGCTAGTCTACCAATCACATACACGAAGTAAAATACAACCAGAACTATGGCTATCTTCTGTGAAAGACTTGCTATAAGTCACCATTATTATTCATCCATCCATCGATATGGACCAGAGACCATCCTATTCAATGCCTCGACTGTCTACGGTACAAGACTCTGTCCACCACGATACAAGTCTGTCAACCGTCGTATACAGGCTCTTCAGAAGGATCACATGCACCCGTTGGCCAATAAATTACTCCTTAATGCCCTATTTACATGCATATCAAACAGTACCGCCCATGACCGGATGTGTCGTGTACAGGGAAATCTTGTTTACCTTACATGTAAAGCAGGTCCCTTCGTGGCGGTACATCCGGGCATCAGCCAGAAAATTGGTGTTCATCGACCAGGACAGAAGCGCCGAGTCCCAACATATCAATTCATCATAGCAACTATTAGTCACACGCTACACGGTCTAACACAGCGCTATACAAAGGATTATTAAATCCTATCGTCTTTCATGTCATAATAAAGAATCGATATCAACCAGTGCCAGACAGAGGCCATTGTCAAACATAGATATCTTGGTACATAATACAATATATCTATTATATTTACATGATTTACAGCAGGCGAAGGATATATCGAATAGCTGGAAAGACATGAATTTTCCTCCACATAGACATATTATATAATATATACCTTGCTTATGTCTATTGTATTTTTAAGTGAACCATACAGATTATTTGTATTATATGCGCCAATATACGCAAGAGAAAGTGAGAGTAGGAGATACAGAAACAAACAGACAGGGTCAGTTGAGGTAAGGAAGACAGATAGAAATATGCAGCCAGAGAGAGAGAGAGACAGACAGACAGAGGGGGAGAGACAGACAGACAGAGACAGACAGAGACAGACAGAGACAGAGAGACAGACAGAGACAGACAGAGACAGACAGAGACAGACAGAGACAGACAGAGAGAGCGAGAAAGGGAGAGGACACACACACACACACACACACACACAGAGAGAGAAGAGAGAGCAGTATGATTCATTTAACATATTGAGTTTAAGTCTTCCATCAACACAGTCGACTGCACATCAGATCGATTTGCCAAAGCTCCTTTTTTAAATCGTGCCAGTCATCATTCATCCCGAGGGAGAAGCAGGTGGCAGCAGACGGCGGAACGGCAGGAGGGGTAAGACGGTGGCCCAGTTAAGAGCGGGAGTTGTCATTTACAGCTCACAGCTACGCATCTTCGATCGAAAAAGACCAGCTGCAGCAACAGACATCCAACGCAGCCTCATCACCTGAACGACAGGCATCGAAGACAATTCCAAGAACGGTTCGCGTTTCGTCGATCCATTCTTCGCCTTCCGGGTGAGAGGATGAGAAGGAGAAGGAGGAGAGGCGGAAGAGGAGGAGGAGGAGAAGAAGAAGGTGGGAGGAGGTAGAGGATGGAAGAAGACGGCTGAATCATTAGCGACATCTTTTCCAGACATGCAATAACCCTTTTTCCATTCACCGTTAACTCGCTATAGCGCGCGTGTTAGATGCTCACGTATGAAGAGGTTCTTGCAGATTAATACAGGTACAAAGACTGACGCAGGAATGCTTCGTCTTGTGCAATTTGACAGGTGTAATAGCACTTACGTGTGAAGACACATCTTCATACTGCATGCACCTGTCTTTAAATACTTCATATAAATAAGATTTTACATTATTATTATTATTATTATTATTATTATTATTATTATTATTATTATTATTATTATTATTATTATTATTATTATTATTATTATTATTATTATTATTATTATTATTATTACATTATTATTACATTACATTGCATTCAAATAAGACAACGAAATTTCCATTCCAGTCAACTGCAAATGATCATTGAAGCGACACAAGGGAAGTTAAGTAAGGTAGGCATACGGGTAAGTTAAGTCGAGGTAAGATATGATAGGGTACGGTGTGTTACGCAAGATTTTGTAAGCGAAGTTAAGGTAAGTCAGTAAATATAAGGGTCAAGGTATAAGCCTATAGGGACTATGAAGCCTTATGCATTATGAAAACGACGCTGCAGAAGTCATTAGCCAGTCCCAAGACTGGAGACAGGAGGAGGGCGACGCTAATCATTATGACACAGAAAATGAAAACCTCCCTTTACCAGTGAAGAGACTGGCTCGGGTCGGGACCGCCTCTGTTTAGAGTGGCGCTATATAAATGCTTGATTACGATTACGATTACGATTAGAGTGTCGTTTAAATGCAGCGACTAACAAACCAATGATTAGACATGATAGCTTAGTTTTAAAAAGTAAGTAAGTATATTCTTTAATATAACCAGCTGACTAACAGCACTCTGGTGAACAAGCATGAGCAATATAAATTCACACAAACATCAAAATCAATCCTTGACCAGTGAGATTACGAGACAATTGTGATCAATATTCGAACAACATTCTGACTATAACTGATTTCCTCATTTTGGTTGTCAGCTTTTGGCAGCACCCGGTCATGGCGTCTGGGGCGTAGGCTGTACACCGTTGGCTTCGCTGGGGGGAGCAACCCGTGGAGGACATGTCCTGGTGTTCCAAGAACAGCCGAAAACAGCCGGGTATCGTAGCTGTTCGATCTTTGGGCTATCACCACGGAGATGCCGCTGACGGATTAGCTGTAAATAGGGTCAGTAACTGAACTTAGGTTAACTGGTTATTAGGTAAGGTAGAGAAGAGCGCAGAGAAATATGGTATGGAACTGAAAAAACATGGCGAGTTAAAGTAAGACATCAGGACATTAAATTCTTACGAGTTAAAACCTGCAAGTCAAGTTTCACTCAGAGTAAAGATCCTTAAGAATTTTTTCAACAGGTTTCGAATTTGGGAACATGGTGCAAAAACGCCGAAACGTCATCACTTGCTTGCCTTGCTGTCAGAAGGAGATTACTTTCTGGAAAGAGTTTCCAGGAACTAAATGCAGTCATTAATCGGCTCCAGGAAAATTCCTTGTGCCATTTGACGCGGTCCGTCAACATACGGAACAGGAATACTAAACTTTTCCAATTCTCGGAAACCATTGAGAAGTCACAGACGATAGAATGAAAGTGAAAGGAATCGCTCCTGTAGAAGAAGTTCGACCACCTTCTTCCGATGAAAATAGCCAGTAGCAGGACAGTTTATAAAATGCGCCACATAAATGTATATATATATATATATATATATATATATATATATATCCACTGAATGTGTTTTCGGTCTTTAGCGTCTCACGGGAACGTTAAATTTTATGCAGTCGTATTTATAGCGCTTTTATGAGGCACTAACAATTATGCGCTAAATTAAGTGTTCGGATGCACACATGCATGCCTGCATATATACATATGTACGCATACGTACCTACATGCCTACATACATTGCATACATACATACGTACACACATGCCTACATACATTGCATACATACATACATACGTACATACATACATATCAATCAAATCTCTTTTATTGAAGCCAAATGAAAAAACACATAACATTTCAACATAAAGTATCAGGATTGGCCGCAAGAGGAGTCCCAAAAGGGATCAAGATCCCGCTAACTAGGGACACCTAGAACAACATTTCAGAAATATGAATTTAGCTAAATCCTTGATAAACAGTGCAATATCAAGTTTCGTACAGCAATGCAAACAGTATAGTACATATTACACAGAAAATGATTAACTCGATTCAAAACACTATGAAAATATAAAGAAAAACCGAAAACCTTAACTAACAGTGAAAAAGAATATCCGGCAGGGTAGGTTATAGCTAATTTCCATTAATCAGGTAGGCATGCAGCATTTTTTTTAAGTGCCGTAGGTGGAGGGCACAACGTATGTGAGAGGGAAGCATGTTCCAGGTTGTGGAGCCAACAGATTTTATGGAGAATAAGCGAGTATTGGTGTGTGCGTAGGCTATATGGGGCGATAAGAGTTACAGTTTCTGGTGTAGTGAGTATGAACATCGGATCCTAGATGAAAAAATCCCTTAAAACATGCTGGAAGTAAACCATGTTCATAGCGGTACATAAATAGGCCAATCTGTAATGTTCGAATCTGCTCTAGTTTAAGTAGCTTCAAGTCAGTAAATAGTGGTCCAGAATGAACGCACCTTGGAACTCCCGCAATGATACGAACTGCACGTTTTTGCAATAGAATTAATCTCCGTAGTCTAGAATCATAAGTAGATGCCCATACCATATTACAATAAGTAAGATAGGGGTACACCAACGAATAATATAATTTTAGGCGTATGCAGGAGGTCAATAAGTATGCATTTCGAGTTAGAATACCAATGTTTTTAGCAATTTTGTTAGAAATAGTTTTTATATGTTCCTTCCAGGTCAAATGTTGGTCCACGTGAACACCTACAAATTTAGTAGAGGTGACTTTGGTAATAGGAATGCCATTGATGGATAATCTTAACGAGTCATCCGAGGGACCCATTTTCCTATGGGATTTGAATAGTATGAAGTTTGTTTTATCTAGGTTAAGGGTTAGTCTATTAGCAGAAAACCAGTCCGCCACTAGAGTAAGCTCTGTATTTATGACCTGAGTAAGGGTTTGCAAAGAACTGTGAGAGTAAAAAACGTTGGTGTCGTCTGCAAATAAAATAAAAAACATGATTGGTGATACATTGGGGAGGTCGTTTATATAAATGAGGAACAGTAAAGGGCCGAGGTTAGATCCCTGTGGCACTCCATAGTCAATTGCTCTTAAGTCCGAAAATGCACCATTGCAACAGACGCACTGTTGACGATTTTCAAAATAACTAGTAAACCATTTTAGTTGCTCGCCTCGTATTCCATAATTTTCTAGTTTTTAAGGAGAATTTTATGATTTACAGTATCAAAGGCTTTGGCTAAATCGAAAAAGATTCCTATTGAGTATTCATTATTTTCTATAGCATTTGAAATTTTGTCCTGCATACTTAGGAGGGACATAAAAGGGGAATGCCCAGGTTGAAAGCCATGTTGCGTTTGAAATATTAGTCTATACCTGATTTTTCAACAAAATTATAAAGGCGATTATACATTAACTTTTCATAAAATTTAGAGAAATAAGGGAGAATTGAAATAGGCCTATAATTTGTTACATTATCTTTGTATACATATATACATACATACATATATACATACATACATACATGCACATATACATATGTACATATATACATACATGCAGAAATACATGCCTACATTTACACACGCCTATATACATACCTAAAACATACATTCATACATATATACATGCCTACAAACATGCACACATACATATGTACATGCCTACATACATGCATAAATACATACGTAAATACATGCATACATACATACATACAAACATACATGCCAACCTACTAAAATTAATACATACATACACGCAAACATGCTTGCATACGCGCATGCATGCAATAGATACAATGCATTACATATATGGATGCATGCATACATATTTGTATACAAAGATGCATACATGCATACATACATATATGCATGCATACTTACATGTACGTAGATACTCGTGTGTCTTTTATCTTGTCAACAGTTATAAATGCAAGTGCAGTAATCTCAAGGACAGTGTTTAGAAGCTCCTCGTAATCGTAATCTTAATCTCGGTATTTCTACAACGAAGCTATAGTTCGAATGATGGACAGGCGTTGACTACGTTCAAAGGGATTTAGGCTACCATTATATCCCTTTAAACTTTGAATTGTAAGTACCAAAGGACTTAAGCAGTCAATACAATTTCAAGTGTGTTGATAACGCAATTATCAGACCACATAACTTTGACCTTCCTGACAAAGACTCACGAAACTTTATATCTCGAACGTTATTCCTTAACTCTTACTAAGCTATTACTTTATATTATAATATTATACTATACTATCTAGCTTCTCTATGTACACCTACAGCGTTATGTCTGTTGTTAACACAATAAACGAATATATGAATGAAAATCCTATGAAATCCTAGCAGGCTCGCGAATAACCTGAATGAACTTAAAGAACTCATCGCAAGAAATACAGGGAGACCGCGGAGTCTGCATGTAGGGAATGGAATTACACTCTAAATGGATGTACTGTGCGTTGAAATAGGATTTCCTGGATACGGTTTGACCGTAATGAATGTCAGGAAACTAATCTGTATGTGCTTCTATACGTCGTTGATCGTACGAAGCTCTGCGAGACAGTAAATTGCTGGCTGGATTAGACCGATCGACTGGGATTTTCACTGGCTATCCATCCATAGGTTGACCGTTGAAAGGCCGCAGTTGACTCCAGCTGCGCGAATCGAAACCGCGGTATTGCAAAATC
>JACEVL010000104.1:939889-959889 GCA_020284085.1 Aporrectodea caliginosa
GGCGCTGTAGAAATATCGAGTTTACGATTACGATTACGATTACGGTATAACAATATCACGAGCTCTTTCGCCTTTCCCTACAACATTTCGGGTCAATTGTGGTTTCATGGTTTCAAGTTGGAAGGAATTGGACGCACTAGGTGTCCACCACATAGACATAGGGGTTTATGCTTCTTCCAGTGGTTATTTCTCAACTACTGTGCTATACATAATAATAATAATAATAATAATAATAATAATAATAATAATAATAATAATAATAATAATAATAATAATAATAATAATAATAATAATAATAATAATAATAATAATAATAATAATAATAATAATAATAATAATAATAATAATAATAATAATAATAATAATAATAATAGTAATAGTAATAATAATAATAATAATAATAATAATAATAATAATAATAATAATAATAATAATAATAATAATAATAATAATAATAATAATAACGCCGTTGCTTTTAGAGGCACCTTCACACCGTACCCCGGGGACGAGGACCGCGTACTCCAAGCTTGATCACGCTTCTTTTATTTAGTTTCTTAGAGCCTGAGGGATTTTACTTACCTCGGGCAAAAAAAAAAAAAAAAAAAAAATAATAATAATAATAATAATAATAATAATAATAATAATAATAATAATAATAATAATAATAATAATAATAATAAGACGATTTGTATAGCGCCATAGCATAGCTGAGTCCGAGGGAAATGGTGCTGGCTTCTGGGTTCTCTGGATTATGGCATAAAAGATTCGCAGTCCGTGTGCAACGATGATGGATCGAAATGACAAAGTGACAGTTCACAGATTCCATCGGTTATTATTATTTCGACGTGATGATGCTGCCATCAGTTCCCTGAGTCCTCCCAGCCAACCACAAAACATGTTTCCCAGGGGACCGTGTTTACCCGTATACCCAGAAGAACGAGTGCGGATTGGCGCCCGTCGTGGCCCTACTTCCGCAAAGCCTATATATATATATATATATATATATATATATATATATATATATATATATATATATATATATATATATATAGGCCTATATACCTACCACCCATGGCATCCTTTTAATGGTGAGTCTGCAAAGGAATTACGCATCTTGACTACCATCGATTGTGCATTATGTGCATTATTATAACGTATTATGATAGCGTATTACGAACGAAGATCAGCAGGACGCGGGTTCGATTCCCGCTAGCCCCATGAGGTTGACTCAGCCTTCCACTACCTAAAGAGCGAATGTAAAATGAGCAGTAGGACAGATGGGTGCCTTGCAGGCTGCCATACAAGCGTTACGATGTTGTAAAGTCATTTGCATATGCTTGCATAAACCGAACTGAAAAACTTTTCAGGGATTGATCCAGGTCACCCTAATCCTTATATCAGTTGGAGAACATCATAAGTGAGCAAGTAAGTAAGTTAGTAAGTAAGTGGGTGAGTAAGTAAGTAAGTGTGAATAGCTGACATTAATATTTAGTTTAGTTAAGGCTGATACTACTTCTGTCTGCACCTATGTATAGGCAATTCTGGGTGCACATCTAGTTGCGCCTGTTTCATTTAAATGCAAAGTAATGCTTCTCATCCGGTTTGGGCCGATGCTGTTTTATTGCATGCAGATAGGACATTAAGGAGTAAGATACTGATTGAGCGGGGCTCGTGTCCCACCGGAAGAATTTTACTGCGGTGGTTTCGGGAGTCCTTATTTACCTGACGGTCTGATTGAAGGTCTGCTTCCTGCTTTCGTCGGAAAGGGACCAGAGACCGATGGCTTTGTCTTTCGATCGACTGAGAAGAGTGTCGCCGAGTGGATGTCTTCGTTGACATTATGTGGAGAGATTTTCCAGGGTTTAAGTTAAACAGTGAATGCCCAGGTTTGTCAATAAGAGACTGCAAACAAAGCCAACATCTTGCAAACTCTCCCCAGCAGGTAAGTGATTGTTTATCAGAGCGCAAGAGAGGCGTCCGCACATTTTCAAATAATACTTCATGGAAAACAGTAGAAAATAGGACGGTGTAACTAAAATTGGTACAACATTATGCCACGGTTTAAAGGACTAACAGTTTCATACAGTTTCCAAATGACAAATTTCTTTAACCCAAACCAATGTTTTAAAACCAATGCCTAAATATTAATATGTCAGGTATCTTCAACAACGATATCCATGTCTACTTTTCAATTATTATTATCATCCGATGTAGATATTATTTTATCCGATGTAGATATGATCCCGCAGGAGATACAAGAACTACTACTCCTACTACTGCTACTGCTGCTGCTGCTGCTGCTGCTGCTGCTATTACTACTACTACTATTATTATTATTATTATTATTATTATTATTATTATTATTATTATTATTATTATTATTATTATTATTATTATTATTATTATTATTATTATTATTATTAAGTATTCAACATTATTATTATTATTATTATTATTATTATTATTATTATTATTATTATTATTATTATTATTATTATTATTGACTTATTATTAGCAGAAACCAAGCTACCGAGTGTTTTAATAGTCCGACTGGCAGATTCAGAGATAGAGACGAAACAATAATTGGAGCGAAAGCAAACGTCAGCTCATGGCTCATCGCTCATTCGCTGTGTTGACACGATAGTCACGGTTGACGCCAGTCCACCGGGAGACTATCGCGACGCCAAATTGATTTGTTTTTCCAGTTAAATGTCACTGACCGCGGTAGACAACAAAGGTCTAGCGGTGGTCCACCTACCTGCGGTGGTCACTCCAGCCTCAAATTACTCACTGTCATGATCCTTTGTTTCACACAAACAGACCACGTGCGTTTGTACCCTTAGTACATCACAGAGTCGGATCAAATCAAAGGCTTTTCCTTCAGGCTGCTCACGAATAAGGTCCGTATCCTTTCAAGCGAAATGCCAAAGGCGATTCTGCGTTACGTGCGGACCTCAGAACACACGGCGAATGTCACGCATCTATTCTCCTAATGGCGTCAACAATCCCTAAGACTGCTTAGAGCCGTCCTAACGTGTTGCGAAGTTTATTGGCATTGTTTTGTCGACGTGATCGGCGATAAATGCTCGCACGAGAAGCTCATAAATGCAGATTTTCTCTAATGCGGACTGTAAAGCTATTGATTTATGCATTTCGTTATGGTTTCCTGTCATAATATGTGATTCCATAAAACATTTTATAATTAAGTAGTTCAACACATTCCTTACAATTTCGTTTAGTGCTGAGTTCGAATTTTGTTGCTTTCTCCAAATCGACTAAAATGTTGACATGAGAACCGTTACTGAGATTCTTCAAAACCTGGACAGACAAGCTATGCAGGTGCGAAGCAATTCGTATGATTTCATAGCATTTTAGATTTAAGTAGCTTAACGTGCTTTATACAGTTTGCACTTGGGTAAAAATCGTAGAGTAATTCGTGTTTGAAAACACTCAACAGAAGCACATTCACTCTGCAGACCAGAAATGACATTATGACATTAGAAGCCACAAATGCTCTACTTTGAAAATCTCAAACTGTCTGCTAAAAGGTCCGACGACATCTTTCATCAGAGTGTTTAATTCGATCGCCACCTTTCCAGCCTTGTTACGAATTTCTTGAATGAATAGATAATTGTATTTGTATTGGATTTGATCATTTATAAAGCGCTTCTCATGGCATAATCCTTTCAGAAGCGCTCCCAGTGCGAGGTACTCCGAGAAAAAAGGAAGGTTTAAGGTGAGAGAAAGAGGCAGAGATGCTACTAGAGAGGATTGTAGAGCGTAGAGAAGGAGGAAGTCGATTCCATAGAGAGGGACCTATGCTATGATAAGACGGCCATCGAAGGCTGTCCATGCTAAATATATTAGGAACTGGTGAAGTAACCAAGGCAACGACCAAGCCAACGATGAACGTGGTGTTGCTTACTAGTTCGTAATTCGAAGCAATTGTGGAGAAGAGCGATGAGGACGTAATTGGAAATGACGGGTGACGATAGCAGCCTGAAGGAGATCAGCCATAGACAGACAGACAGACAAACAGACTGACTGATAGACAGAGACAGGGTAAGACCAGCAGGCATTAGAGGAATGGCCCTGTGGCCCACAGAAGACTCACAGGCAGGCAGGCTCTCTCTCTCTCTCTCGCTAGCAGGTCGTTGGAGACAGGTGCCATAGCACACAGGAGACTCACAGGCAAAGACATATATATACATGGAGAGAGAGACAGACAGACAGATAGACAGAGACAGACAGATACAGGGTGATGCACGCTAGCAGGTAGTAGGAGACAGGTGCAATGCCCTGCAGGGAATCACGTCTCAAGAAGCTGATATCGCAGTCGTGCGATGAATGGAAATGACGGTGGGTGGTAAGCCGCGTGTTCGATGATATCTTCTTGGCAGGATTAAGTTCTTCACAATAGCGGAAACGGAGAAACAGAAATGCAGAAATACATAAAATGGGTGGCACTTATAAATCCGGAAAGTCTGATGCATGCTTAAGACGAACCATTCTGAGATTATATATGGATGGATATCGTTTAGAACCATTATTTTTCAATGTATGTGCAGCTTAAGCCCTTGTAAACAACTCTGAGTCAGCAGAAACTGATTTTGCTACCAGCCACAATCAAAGCATCCATCAGCATTGCGATGGCTAAGTACGCAAGAATATATATATATACCACCGTTAATTGTAGATGCTCGAACGCGCTTTTAACCGAAATAACGGAGTCATGTCGTAAAAATATTTCAGCACAGCGCCAAAAAGTGTTAGTGACCGTCACCACCGCTTCTAAAAGCGGTGTTTACCGGATCCCACTGTCACAATACAAGGTTACGCCTATGGTCACGAGCGACGGCAAAATCGGAATGGAAATTTTTTTTATGTAAAAGATCATAGCAGAGGATGAGGTTATGGTCACGAGGTAGCCTAGTAAGATAACAGCAACGAATGAGACAGAAAATATACTAAAGACAAAGACATATGAAGAAACGGACACTGAGAGTGACAAACCAAAGGGAGAAAGATGGTTTGAGGCATCCTTGCTGTATTAGATTCACTAATGATGTATGCTGACTATCTCTCTAGAACTTTGACTTTGAATATTATTTAACAATAGCAATGGCAATTTTAAAATTACACTTTCAATTTCGTATCTATTGTATATATATAGGCCTACAATAAATCTTTCATACACACATACATGGTCTTCTCTCTGTCCCTTTTGCTCGCACCTCCACCAAGCACCGTGTCTTCTCTGTGGTTGGCCCTTCGACCTGGAAGCAGATGGTCCTACGCTCCCTTCCTATAGAACCCCTTCTCAGGCATACCTCTCTCAACTTAAAATGGTCCTATTTGGCCGCGCTGGGGTTGGGAGCGCCTCTGAGTAGTTCCCTTGAAGAGGCGCTATATAAATTCAAGTAATACTTGAATACAAGTAATGAATACATACTAATACTAATAAATAGTAAACTGAGAAACCCTGACCTGAACGACCTTAGAGAACTTACAGTGCGGACAGAAACAGAAATAGACCCTTAACCTTGATCTGTGGCAGCGAAAGCGTTGACTGTGAGCATGCCTTATATTTACGATAGTCAAACAGGTCTACTTGGAAGAGGTTTTTCACACTTGACGTATCAGAGGCGTCAGGAAAGCGGTAAAGATTGGGCGTGTTGGGTAATTCTGCCAATATATATCTGTGCGCTGCCTGTTCTGCATTGCAAATTTCTCTTCTGCGATGGAATACTGCTAAGTCGCCAACTATACGTGATTCGAATGAGTTGTCAAAGCAGAAGAAAGTTCCAGAAAACGGACGCGTCTTGGGTGGAAAAAGAAGCAGTTTGGCTGACAGAAGAATTGGCCTCAGGCATCTCGGGTTTTGACATCAGAAGCTATAGGATGCTCCCTTAACGTATTAGCTTGAAACTTAATAAACGAAGTAGCCAGACCGCTCATGAACATGCATGTATATATGCATGTATATGTGTGCATGTACATGTATATGCATGATTGTATCTGCTCTTTCATAGCACATTTAAAGCCTCTCAACAGCGCTGTGAAGCACAGTCATTGCAGACAGTGAGTGGCTTGGAAGTCTGAAGCAGCTAGACAAAAAGTGTCGGGCAGCAAGATCCTAATGTCAATGTTAATGCAAATGTAATCTGAAAGCTTTTCTAGCAACACGTGAAGTCGTATAAGAGAGGTCAGCTAAAACAATGGTGGTATATAAATTGAGATCCGAAAGGGTCATGTTGTTTGGTAAATTTCGGTGACAGATCATGTAGTGGTGTCAATGAAAATGCTTTAACACAATCTCGCTTCTCTGCAAGTTTGATTGAGAATCATATTGCAGCGTTAGCGTCAATTCTCGTGTTATCGTCTCATTTAATGGGCGTGATCGACCATACATCCTTCCTATACAGCCTTGTCTCTCTCCTAAAGATAGTCACATTTTGAAGGAGGATGATACCTTTATACACAATTGCCTATCCACCTCGAGCATGCATGGATTCAAAGGATGCAAAATTGGGAAACGGTAGCTTATTGCGGGGCGCGATGGTGTAGGGATATGCTCGGTGCCTTGCAGCCGGAGGGTTGCGGGTTCGAATCCACCTCAACTTCCTCAAGCCGCCGCGTAGAGACCCTGGGCAAGTCCTTAACTCGTAATTGCTCATGCGCTTCGGCGTGAAACTCCTATTCAGTGTCCGTGCTGTAGTCGGGAGCGCTATAACAAGTGCTCATACATACATGCGTGCATATTGGTTAGAGTACTCTGAGACGATTACTGTGAATGGACCTTGACTTCACTCATAGTTGCTCAGAGCTATCGATCGGCTCTTGGTCATTAGATAGTGACACTTACTAGATGCGTAATAGTAGAACTCCCCACATGACGCGTCGCCTGACTACCTTGGCCCATACTGTGTCCGTGTCTTGTCATCGGAGGAGGGTCTCTCGCTGAGATCATCTTCTAAAGGAGACCTACATGTGCGAAGATCAAAACGTGCTTCGGTGACCCACACTCCTCGGTGGCGGGACCAAGGTGCTGCAATTTCAGTTGACGCTTTCAAGTCTAGTCTCAAGACTTCCCTAAAGCATATCGTGACTGACTTTTCGATTTGTAAGCGCGCCCTTGTAACGGCATGTCCTGTGCTCCGAAGCTGTAGAAATTGTCGGTTTCATCATCATCATCATCATCATCATCATCATCATCATCATCATCATCATCATCATCATCATCATCATCATCATCAGTAGTAATAGTAGTACAGTGGTGGTGGTGGTGGTGGTGATGATGATGATGATGATGATGATGATGATGATGATGATGATGATGATGATGATGATGATGATGACGACGACGACGACGACGACGATGACGATGATGATGATAATAAAACAATAATAATAATAATTATTGTTATTATTATAATAATAAGTATGAGGTCACTAATTGTCTGAATAGCCAGTTCCATTAACTTTTATCAGTAGAGATGAATTTTTATGGACTACTGAACTGCGGGTCCTTTTTTCTGTCCTTCGTTTTGTTGACTGGTGTGCTTAACGTTTCTGTTGTCTTCTGCCTTTGTGGTGTAATAATGGCGTGCACAATAATTACATGTATACGGTTGTCTGAATCCAATGCAAACCTACACTTCAATTGCTGGAAAGACTCATAATTATAGTCATTATAGTCTAGTCGCCTTATAGAAGTATATGGCAGTGGCATCACTCAAATTACGGATGGTGAAATTGACGACAACGTCACCTATAATCTGCTAAACCAATACTGTATATTTTTCAGTGTTTGGCTGTCTGCCGCTGAAGCCGACTGCTTATGCAATCTCTGCTCTGGTAGAATGATGGTTGGCAGCAAACCTCTAATAAAGTAATTCAAGGAGCTGGAAGGCAAAACGTAGCATTTGCCAGGCACAGAAAACCTTCCAACGATACTGTATGTCGCATAGGTTTTCTGTATTGCTAGACGAAAGTACATAATGCGAAGCCGGTGTTTGCGGTTGCATCCAGCCCAAGGTGTCACTAAATTGAAGACCGGTGTTGACATAAGGTGCTTCAACTGATATGCGAGAACTGGGCAGTTATAGGGAAAAGCTCAGCCGCACGAAAGCGGTAAGCAGTATATCAAAATCACCGTCATTTCTTCAGAAACATTATACAATTTCCGTCGCGATTTCTCGCGTTTATGTCTGGTGTCCAGGAAAATGTAAGAATTACCCGACACGCAATCCGATCCAAAGCAGCTCCAAACAATGCAGCGGCAAAAAATTTAAACGATTCCAAGTATTTTGACGTCAATTTGACGTCTCAAAGACTTGGCAGAGTGACAATGACGCGTTCGGCTCTTTGGAGCACGTCATCAGCGTCAAAATTGCAGACGACCGGTGACGCAGAAGTTGTTTCAAGAAGAATTGCTTTCGGAAAACATTTATCAGACGTGTTAACAGCAGAACCTGGTGAGATATGGCCCAAAAAATGAAGAACGAAGCGGCAGGCGATTGTCGAATTAAAGCGCAAACCATTCTTTGTAAGCGTCTGTCTCTTCGAAATAAGAAGTCTTTATTGGACGACGTACACAGGGCTCGTATTAACGTCAAATATTATACGAATATACGTAATAGATCATTGAAGCCTGTTGAAAGGAAGCACGCGTCTAACCAGGAATGAACAATACAGACGTTGTTCTCACATCGTTTTCGGACAACGTTTACTTGGAAAAGTAACAGCAAGCAAACGTAACAGCAGAGCAAAGTTAATGATTGACGAAACCGGTATAGACCTCAAACTGCGAATGATGAATGGGTGACTTCGGAAGAAACCGTTAACGAAGGCATTAAACTTCTCCAGCTTTGAGAGTCGTTCTCCGAGAATAATATTATTGTCCGCTGCATTTTCAATGTGTTCGCCTGTGATATAATTGTGTGTGACTTCTTCGTAGCCCTCGTCCAGTTTAAAGGCGTTTCTTTGGCGCATGTTGAACATTCTGCTGCGTTTTCCACCGGCAAAAGTCTTTATTACTCACTTGACAATCAGAAATCGCCATTCGCAGTTTAAATCGTACATGTATGTATGTATGTATGTATGTATGTATGTATGTATGTATGTATGTATGTATGTATGTATGTATGTATGTATGTATGTATGTATGTATGTATGTATGTATGTATGTATGTATGTATGTATGTATGTATGTATGTATGTAATATGTATGTATGTATATGTATGTATGTATGTATGTATGTATGTATGTATATTATGTATATATGTATGTATGTATGTATATATATATATGTATGTATGTATGTATGTATATGTATGTATGTACGCATGTATGTATGTATGTGTGTATGTATGTATGTATGTATGTATGTAATGCAGGGCCGTATTTACTGTGGTGGAGGCCCCAGTGCACCACTGTGGTGGAGGCCCCTTAGCAAGCCGCAGGCCAGGTGCGGATGATGCCTGAAAGTCGGCAGTACTGTTATAGGCTGGCTCACTGTCTTCTGGAATGACATTTTACAAAGATCAATGCCACCAGCAAGACACTGCAGGACCCCCTGTTTGACCTAAACTCAGCTGTTGCCGTGGTAAAAAGAATCACCGAAAACGTTCGTTGAGTCCAAGCGAGATTACTTCCAGGAGTACGAGAAAGAAGGCATCGAGAAATCCGGAACGACAGAATACATTCAGAAGAGAGAACGCCAACGCAACGTGCGACTTGATCCGCTCGATCAACCTCGTCACACTATTCCGCGGATGGAGTTGACGCAGTCAGATAAATTTCCAATACAAAACGTTTTACCAGTCATTGATCCGTTTGTTACTGCTTTGCAACATCGACTTGATGCTTACGAGCTTATTTCGTTTTGGTTCGGTTTCCTACGCAAACTGCATTTACTTTCATCACAAAAACTACTGGCAGCAACATCGAATCTCGTTGAGGTCTATAAAGACGACCTTGATACATGCTTAGAAATGAGCTTGTGCAGTTTGTTGACTTTGCGGAAACAGTCAACGACGAAAAAGCTTAAGACATCTATCAAGAGCATTTCCTGTATCAGCTGATACTCGAGAAACAAGTTCAGGGCTCATTTCCTAATGTGGAAATAGCACTCCGCTTGTATCTGGTGCTGATGGTCAGTAACTGCAGTGTGGAACGTTCCTTCTCAAAAATGAAACTAATAAAGAACCGACTTCGCACATCAATGGGCAATGAGCGGTTGTCCCATCTGGCTCTGATGAGCATAGAAGCTGACTCTTTGCGTGAGATCAACTTTGAGGACCTGGTGACCGAATTTGCGAAGAAGAAAACACCAAAAGTTCCACGAATTTGACATAAATTCACGCCCGAGACAAACTACCTTCTAACCTGTTAAATGTTTCTTAGTTTTAGATATTTAAACAAATTGTGTCTGTGCGCGCTGTGCACTGCTGAATTATTTCATAATCAATTATGAAACACAAGTGAAAAATTCTTGCATTTGTGGTAGGCCCCTATGTGGTGGAGGCCTCTGTGCACTGGCACATAGTATGTATTATGTATGCCTGTATGTGTGTATGTATGTATGTATGTATGTATGTATGTATGCATGTATGTATGTATGTATGTATGTATGTATGTATGTATGTGTGTATGTATGTATGTATGTATCTGGACACTTGATATAGCGCATTTTTGTTATCTCACAAAAGCGCTGTACCTATGACTATCTAACAAATAAATATATATGTAGCTCACAACATAGATTTATATGAACCGATATTCATATTGAATAACAGAGAATTCAATCTTATTTCTGCTCTGAAATGATCAGCAAGGTACACTGTGTAAGAGAAGGACACGGAAAAGAAGAGACACATATTTAAGAGTGACAGCTGGCAAGATAGACAGACAAGACGGATAGCAAGATAGACATAGACCGCGACAAGTTTCAAGTGCAAGACTCTAGGCAGACAAACCGATAGGCAACCAAGCAAGATACTGGGAAATTAGTTTATATCAGCCATTTGCCTTGACGGGCGAGAAAATTCGGCTCGATAGATTGGTGAGCAAAACGCCCTGGGATAATAAAAACAATCTAGAAGTCGATGTTGTCCGCCTCGACCAATATTTCATCGAGGACAGGTTCTGTTGGCCTGAACCTGATCAGTGACGCCCTAGACCTCCCCGTCATCCGTAGACCGTCATTTTCAATTCCGTTGGGTAACAGAAATGAGAAAGGAACACATTCGACGCCGAAACCGAATATGAATCTGAATATGGAGACTGTTGAGAGAATTAAAGAGTATTCTTGCGATGCTTCCGACCTTCAGATACAAACTACTGTTATAAATTAACGTGCAATAAATGGAATCTTATTAAAGTATTAAACTCATATTTTAAACTGGTTTTAACTGCGAGGACATCACCCTCACCGAAAGACGTGAGACCAAGTTTCAAAACAAAGAAACATCATGGTTCATGTTTTCCTAAATCTAGGTGAGGGAGAACATTTTCTCACATCTTCCTTCCTTCTTTTTTCCTTGGCCTTTGCTTGATTTGATATAGCGCCGGTGATTAATCTGGTCTACCTGACACGGCTTTCGTGTGGAGAAATTTCGAAGACTTCCATTTCATTGCATCGCGTTTTCTCTAAGTTGGCATCTAGGCATGGCCATTCGACTGAGCCAAATGACTCTTCGCAAGAAACCTTAATGGCAAATCTAAAGTGCTCTCATTGCGCTCATGGATTGATGCAGATTCGAGCATAATGAGCAAGCATCATTACTGGATGAAAGTCATCGGTCCTCTTCCATTTTCTTTCAGCATCGACTGTCTGCAGTACAAGTCTCTGTCAACCGTCCTACAACCTCTTCAGATGGGTCACGTGCACCCGCTGACCAATATCAAACAGAACCGCCCATAACCGGATGTGTCGTATGTAGGGAAATCTTGTTAACCTTACATGCAAAACTAAGCTCCAAACTTCCAAACTTCCAAATGACCTCTATGAAACTGGCGAACTCACCTTTCTAACAGACTGACTTTGCTGAGATACTGAGTGTGCTTAGAAAATAAGAGTTTGCTGAGAAAATAAGTTTGCTGAGAAAATAAGTTTGCTGCGAAAATAAGTTTGCTGAGATACAGAGTTTGCTGAGAAAATAAGTTTGCTGAGAAACTGAGTTTGCTGAGAAAAGTTTGCTGAGATACTGAGTTTGCTGAGAAAATAAGTTTGCTGAGAAAATAAGTTTGCTGAGAAAATGAGTTTGCTGAGATAATATGTTTGCTGAGAAAATAAGTTTGCTGAGAAAATAAGTTTGCTGAGATAATAAGTTTGCTGAGAAAATGAGTTTGCTGAGAAAATAAGTTTGCTGAGAAAATAAGTTTGCTGAGATACTGAGTTTGCTGAGAAAATAAGTTTGCTGAGAAAATAAGTTTGCTGAGAAAATGAGTTTGCTGAGAAAATGAGTTTGCTGAGATACTGAGTTTGCTGAGAAAATGAGTTTGCTGAGAAAATGAGTTTGCTGAGAAAATAAGTTTGCTGAGAAAATAAGTTTGCTGAGAAACTGAGTTTGCTGAGAAAATGAGTTTGCTGAGATACTGAGTTTGCTGAGAAAATAAGTTTGCTGAGAAAATAAGTTTGCTGAGAAAATGAGTTTGCTGAGAAAATAAGTTTGCTGAGAAAATGAGTTTGCTGAGAAAATAAGTTTGCTGAGATACTGAGTTTGCTGAGAAAATAAGTTTGCTGAGAAAATGAGTTTGCTGAGAAAATAAGTTTGCTGAGATGCTGAGTTTGCTGAGAAAATGAGTTTGCTGAGAAAATAAGTTTGCTGAGAAATGAGTTTGCTGAGAAAATAAGTTTGCTGAGAAAATAAGTTTGCTGAGAAAATAAGTTTGCTGAGAAAATAAGTTTGCTGAGAAAATAAGTTTGCTGAGAAAATGAGTTTGCTGAGATACAGAGTTTGCTGAGAAAATAAGTTTGCTGAGAAAATAAGTTTGCTGAGAAAATGAGTTTGCTGAGAAAATAAGTTTGCTGAGAAAATAAGTTTGCTGAGAAAATAAGTTTGCTGAGAAAATAAGTTTGCTCAGATACTGAGTTTGCTGAGAAAAATAAGTTTGCTGAGAAAATAAGTTTGCTGAGAAAATAAGTTTGCTGAGAAAATAAGTTTGCTGAGAAATACTGAGTTTGCTGAGATGCTGAGTTTGCTGAGAAAATAAGTTTGCTGAGAAAATAAGTTTGCTGAGAAAATAAGTTTGCTGAGATACTGAGTTTGCTGAGAAAATAAGTTTGCTGAGAAAATAAGTTTGCTGAGAAAATAAGTTTGCTGAGAAAATAAGTTTGCTGAGATACTGAGTTTGCTGAGAAAATAAGTTTGCTGAGAAAATGAGTTTGCTGAGAAAATAAGTTTGCTGAGATACTGAGTTTGCTGAGAAAATAAGTTTGCTGAGAAAATAAGTTTGCTGAGAAAATAAGTTTGCTGAGAAAATAAGTTTGCTGAGAAAATAAGTTTGCTGAGAAAATAAGTTTGCTGAGAAAATAAGTTTGCTGAGAAAATAAGTTTGCTGAGAAAATGAGTTTGCTGAGAAAATAAGTTTGCTGAGAAAATAAGTTTGCTGAGAAAATGAGTTTGCTGAGAAAATGAGTTTGCTGAGAAAATAAGTTTGCTGAGAAAATAAGTTTGCTGGGAAAATGAGTTTGCTGAGAAAATAAGTTTGCTGAGAAAATAAGTTTGCTGAGAAAATAAGTTTGCTGAGAAAATAAGTTTGCTGAGAATAATGAGTTTGCTGAGAAAATGAGTTTGCTGAGATACAGAGTTTGCTGAGAAAATAAGTTTGCTGAGAAAATAAGTTTGCTGAGAAAATGAGTTTGCTGAGAAAATGAGTTTGCTGAGATGCTAAGTTTGCTGAGAAAATAAGTTTGCTGAAAATGAGTTTGCTGAGAAAATAAGTTTGCTGAGAAAATGAGTTTGCTGAGAAAATAAGTTTGCTGAGAAAATAAGTTTGCTGAAAATAAGTTTGCTGAGAAAATAAGTTTGCTGAGATACTGAGTTTGCTGAGAAAATAAGTTTGCTGAGAAAATAAGTTTGCTGAGAAAATAAGTTTGCTGAGAAAATAAGTTTGCTGAGAAAATAAGTTTGCTGAGAAAATAAGTTTGCTGAGAAAATAAGTTTGCTGAGAAAATAAGTTTGCTGAGAAAATAAGTTTGCTGAGAAAATAAGTTTGCTGAGAAAATAAGTTTGCTGAGAAAATGAGTTTGCTGAGAAAATAAGTTTGCTGAGAAACTGAGTTTGCTGAGAAAATAAGTTTGCTGAGATACTGAGTTTGCTGAGAAAATAAGTTTGCTGAGAAAATGAGTTTGCTGAGAAAATGAGTTTGCTGAGAAAATGAGTTTGCTGAGAAAATAAGTTTGCTGAGAAAATGAGTTTGCTGAGAAAATGAGTTTGCTGAGAAAATGAGTTTGCTGAGAAAATAAGTTTGCTGAGAAAATAAGTTTGCTGAGAAAATGAGTTTGCTGAGAAAATGAGTTTGCTGAGAAACAGAGTTTGCTGAGAAAATAAGTTTGCTAAGTTTGCTGAGAAAATAAGTTTGCTGAGAAAATGAGTTTGCTGAGAAAATGAGTTTGCTGAGAAAATAAGTTTGCTGAGAAAATGAGTTTGCTGAGAAAATGAGTTTGCTGAGAAAATAAGTTTGCTGAGAAAATAAGTTTGCTGAGAAAATAAGTTTGCTGAGAAAATGAGTTTGCTGAGAAAATAAGTTTGCTGAGAAAATAAGTTTGCTGAGAAAATGAGTTTGCTGAGAAAATAAGTTTGCTGAGAAAATAAGTTTGCTGAGAAAATAAGTTTGCTGAGAAAATAAGTTTGCTGAGAAAATGAGCTGAGTTTGCTGAGAAAATGAGTTTGCTGAGAAAATAAGTTTGCTGAGAAAATAAGTTTGCTGAGAAAATAAGTTTGCTGAGAAAATAAGTTTGCTGAGAAAATAAGTTTGCTGAGAAAATAAGTTTGCTGAGAAAATAAGTTTGCTGAGAAAATGAGTTTGCTGAGAAAATAAGTTTGCTAATGAGTTTGAGAAAATAAGTTTGCTGAGAAAATAAGTTTGCTGAGAAAATGAGTTTGCTGAGAAAATGAGTTTGCTGAGAAAATAAGTTTGCTGAGAAAATAAGTTTGCTGAGAAAATAAGTTTGCTGAGAAAATAAGTTTGCTGAGAAAATGAGTTTGCTGAGAAAATGAGTTTGCTGAGAAAATGAGTTTGCTGAGATACTGAGTTTGCTGAGAAAATAAGTTTGCTGAGAAAATAAGTTTGCTGAGAAAATAAGTTTGCTGAGAAAATAAGTTTGCTGAGAAAATAAGTTTGCTGAGAAAATAAGTTTGCTGAGAAACTGAGTTTGCTGAGAAAATAAGTTTGCTGAGAAAATAAGTTTACTGAGTTTGCTGAGAAAATAAGTTTGCTGAGAAACTGAGTTTGCTGAGAAAATAAGTTTGCTGAGATACTGAGTTTGCTGAGAAAATAAGTTTGCTGAGAAAATAAGTTTGCTGAGAAAATAAGTTTGCTGAGAAAATAAGTTTGCTGAGAAAATGAGTTTGCTGAGAAAATAAGTTTGCTGAGATAATGAGTTTGCTGAGAAAATAAGTTTGCTGAGAAAATAAGTTTGCTGAGAAAATAAGTTTGCTGAGAAAATAAGTTTGCTGAGATAATGAGTTTGCTGAGAAAATAAGTTTGCTGAGAAACTGAGTTTGCTGAGAAAATAAGTTTGCTGAGAAAATAAGTTTGCTGAGAAAATAAGTTTGCTGAGAAAATAAGTTTGCTGAGAAAATAAGTTTGCTGAGAAATACTGAGTTTGCTGAGAAAATAAGTTTGCTGAGAAAATAAGTTTGCTGAGAAAATGAGTTTGCTGAGAAAATAAGTTTGCTGAGAAAATAAGTTTGCTGAGAAAAATAAGTTTGCTGAGAAAATAAGTTTGCTGAGAAAATAAGTTTGCTGAGAAAATAAGTTTGCTGAGAAAATGAGTTTGCTGAGAAAATAAGTTTGCTGAGAAAATAAGTTTGCTGAGAAAATGAGTTTGCTGAGAAAATAAGTTTGCTGAGAAAATAAGTTTGCTGAGAAAATGAGTTTGCTGAGAAAATGAGTTTGCTGAGAAAATAAGTTTGCTGAGAAAATAAGTTTGCTGAGAAAATGAGTTTGCTGAGAAAATAAGTTTGCTGAGAAAATAAGTTTGCTGAGAAAATAAGTTTGCTGAGTTTGCTGAGAAAATAAGTTTGCTGAGAAAATAAGTTTGCTGAGAAAATGAGTTTGCTGAGAAAATAAGAGTTTGCTGAGAAAATGAGTTTGCTGAGAAAATGAGTTTGCTGAGAAAATGAGTTTGCTGAGAAAATGAGTTTGCTGAGAAAATAAGTTTGCTGAGAAAATGAGTTTGCTGAGAAAATGAGTTTGCTGAGAAAATGAGTTTGTTGAGAAAATAAGTTTGCTGAGAAAATGAGTTTGCTGAGAAAATGAGTTTGCTGAGAAAATGAGTTTGCTGAGAAAATAAGTTTGCTGAGAAAATAAGTTTGCTGAGAAAATAAGTTTGCTGAGAAAATGAGTTTGCTGAGAAAATAAGTTTGCTGAGATAATGAGTTTGCTGAGAAAATGAGTTTGCTGAGAAAATAAGTTTGCTGAGATAATGAGTTTGCTGAGAAAATAAGTTTGCTGAGAAAATGAGTTTGCTGAGAAAATAAGTTTGCTGAGAAAATAAGTTTGCTGAGAAAATGAGTTTGCTGAGAAAATAAGTTTGCTGAGAAAATAAGTTTGCTGAGAAAATGAGTTTGCTGAGAAAATAAGTTTGCTGAGAAAATAAGTTTGCTGAGAAAATGAGTTTGCTGAGAAAATAAGTTTGCTGAGAAAATAAGTTTGCTGAGAAAATAAGTTTGCTGAGAAAATAAGTTTGCTGAGAAAATGAGTTTGCTGAGATACTGAGTTTGCTGAGAGAAATAAGTTTGCTGAGAAAATAAGTTTGCTGAGAAAAAAAAGTTTGCTGAGAAAATGAGTTTGCTGAGAAAATAAGTTTGCTGAGAAAATAAGTTTGCTGAGAAAATGAGTTTGCTGAGAAAATAAGTTTGCTGAGAAAATAAGTTTGCTGAGAAAATGAGTTTGCTGAGAAAATGAGTTTGCTGAGAAAATAAGTTTGCTGAGAAAATAAGTTTGCTGAGAAATAAGTTTGCTGAGAAAATAAGTTTGCTGAGAAAATAAGTTTGCTGAGATACTGAGTTTGCTGAGAAAATAAGTTTGCTGAGAAAATAAGTTTGCTGAGAAAATGAGTTTGCTGAGAAAATAAGTTTGCTGAGAAAATGAGTTTGCTGAGAAAATGAGTTTGCTGAGAAAATAAGTTTGCTGAGAAAATAAGTTTGCTGAGAAAATAAGTTTGCTGAGAAAATAAGTTTGCTGAGAAAATGAGTTTGCTGAGAAAATAAGTTTGCTGAGAAATATGAGTTTGCTGAGAAAATAAGTTTGCTGAGAAAATAAGTTTGCTGAGAAAGTTTGAGTTTGCTGAGAAATAAGTTTGCTGAGAAAATGAGTTTGCTGAGAAAATAAGTTTGCTGAGAAAATAAGTTTGCTGAGGATGACTGAGTTTGCTGAGAAAATAAGTTTGCTGAGAAAATAAGTTTGCTGAGAAACAGAGTTTGCTGAGAAAATAAGTTTGCTGAGAAAATAAGTTTGAGAAAATGAGTTTGAGAAAATGAGTTTGCTGAGAAAATGAGTTTGCTGAGAAAATAAGTTTGCTGAGAAAATGAGTTTGCTGAGATAGTTTGCTGAGAAAATAAGTTTGCTGAGAAAATAAGTTTGAGAAAATGAGTTTGCTGAGAAAATAAGTTTGCTGAGAAAATAAGTTTGCTGAGAAAATGAGTTTGCTGAGAAAATGAGTTTGCTGAGAAAATGAGTTTGCTGAGAAAATGAGTTTGCTGAGAAAATGAGTTTGCTGAGAAAATGAGTTTGCTGAGATACTGAGTTTGCTGAGAAAATAAGTTTGTTGAGATAAATGAGTTTGCTCACACCTGAACCGTCTCGCCACCTTCCAAATCCAAAGGGAGTGGGGTTTTTACGACCCTCTGAATTCTGCTATCGGTCAAAAAATGAAATTTTAAGATAAATATATTGTTTTAAGGCTGAGAATTGCAGGTGATTTTTTTAAACAATCTAAGATTTACCCAAGTGTCGATTTTGTTTTTCAGTTTATATGGTGTGTTATTCACAATACCCAATATCCCATGGCCCCAGTCCCCCAACCGACACAATCCCGTGCACAAGGCAACCACGCGAATAACGTTCTCATCTGTGCTTTCAATTTTTTCTTAGCCGAATCCGATTTGCCAATAGTTATATTTACTGTTCAGGCATTCATTTATTAGTAATGTGTTATTCTGTAGATGATTATCATTATATTTTGATGTACAAATCAAAATCCTTAATTATCATTACCCACGCATCAGGCGAGCGGCCAAGGTGAGAGTTACTGGGTTAGGGTTTTGGAGGCAGCATCCATATGTAAGCAGCAATTTCGTCCAATGTCAGTCGCTAGAATGTTATACACACACCATATACGGTCATCGCAAGCCATAAAATGCTTCGCCCCGACCTCACTGGGGGAGCTTACAGCGCTCCCAGACCCCTTGATGCAGATGGAGGAGAGGGGAGGGAGGAAAGGGGAAGTTAGGGGCATTAGACCCTCAATATTTTCGACAAGTTTACGCCTATGTAAAGGCGTAAACTTTGGCTTGTACTCTATCTGTCTATACATATATACATGTACGTGCATACATACATTCATACATACATACATACATACATACAATACATTCATACATACATACATACAATACATGCATAGTTGCATACATACCTCAACCTGCCAGCGTCGTGCTTTCTCAGTTGTGGGTCCTTCATCTCAAATGGCCTCCCGTTGGAGATACGCTTGATAGGGACGATTCGTCTACGTTCTACAAGCTCCTTAAGACTTATTTGTTTCATCGTGGCTGGACTGGGAACGCCCCTGAATGGGCTTCTCGAGGGGCGCTATATAAATTCTTGAAATGAACATGCATGCATACGCACATACATACATACATACTAGACAACTCAGTATCTTCAAAGATCAGACAAACAGTAATTGTCTGGCAAAGGAGATTTCGTGGCCAGTGTAGATTCTCGCTGTATAGTTATTCGACCGGTTAGCCCAGCTTTTGTCGACAATGACTGTTCTTTGATACCAACCACTATACGTTGATGAGCGTTCCAGCCACACTCAAGGTCTGCTCTTGGTAGACCTTACTTTAAAAGTGCCTGCAGGAAACGCGGGAATCCTTAGAGTCTAAGGCTTAAACGAAAATTGATATCCGCGGTATAGAAAGTGGACTGTATAGGTGCGTGCACCGTAGGATAAAACAATACTGGATTAAAGCTGATGGAGACGAATTCAGAGGCTGACTCGGTTGCACGTAATCTGTAGTCATACAGGTAAGTAAGTAATACTGATGCCTCATACGCAGGTAAGTGGCATTGATGACGCGTGTGCAAACTCTATCCTCTTTGTTCTTCCCTTGCACAGAGGTGTGGATGGTGCGTGTCAGGAATTTAAATGGATCATATTCCAGGTGCACGGTACAATGGCAACAAGAGTCTTTAACAGACGTACAAATAAAAAACGGGCACAAAAAGGGTTGACGGATAGAAACAAATTCACAAGCACAGACATTGAGAGAACCAGTCATTCTTGAGGTCTAATGCTGTTGTCTCTATCTGTCTGTCTGTCTGTCTGTCTGTCTATCTGTCTCTATATCTGTATGTCTATCCGTCTGTCTGTCTGCCTCAATATCTGTGTGTCTATCTGTCTGTCTCTATATCTGTATGTCTATCTGTTTCATGCATGCATAAATACAGAAGTCTGCTTTTCTCTTTATGTGACGGAGGGACCCACACACAGACACATAGGCAGCGATATCTGGACAGACAGACAGACACACACACACAC
>JACEVL010000104.1:962389-984889 GCA_020284085.1 Aporrectodea caliginosa
TCTATTGGTCTCTTTGGACTCTGATGCAATGGAGTTAACACAGGCTCCAATCGGTGTCACGGCGATACGCAGCATTGCCGCAAGTGGCCTTGCTACGACGAGAGCTTTCCTACTGAAAACTAACACTGCAAAGGTAAGCATAGCAGTACGTAAAGAGATGCAAATTGCTCTTCTGAGTCTTCGCCTGATTAAGGCGTTGTTTTTTGTGCGCCATCGGTCGATTCCTTGTGCAATAGACACTGATGCGATAGATGTTGTAAATTACAATAACAACTATTGCTAAACCTTAAAACTACAATTGGAACAACAGTGTAAACATACCTGTAGGTCAGCACAACTACTGCGACTCTGAAGCTGTTGCCTATTGTTTTAGTTTAGAGTCTTCCCTATTGTTTCGATGACTTTCCTATTGGCTTAATATCTTCCCTATTGTCTTAGTGTTCTTTCCCAATTATTGTCTTAGTGTATTCTCTATTGTCTTAATGTTTTCCCTGTCGTCTTAATGTCTTTCCAGTTGTTTTAGTGTCTTCCATATTGTCCTAATGTCTTCCCTATTGTCTTAATGTCTTACCTATTGTCTTATTGTCTTCCCTATTGTCTTATTGTCTTCCCTATTAGCCTATACCAGCTTGACTCTGAATCGAATATGACTTGCTTTTTGCGACTTTTCTTTAAGACGTCTATGTATACGACGGTGACAAAGCTTGTTTGTTGACTTGATATTTGCCGCCAAAGAAATGCAGAATAATTATTGATTGCTTAAAAGTCGTGTCGATTAAACCAACGGAAATGTTTTGAATTGCACCCAACTGCGATGCTGCAGTTGCTTAGCGAACATTGATCAGTGTACGAAACATTGTTCAAAGGTTGCGCTAAACAAGTTATTCCATTAACCTAGTTATTCGTGTTTTTCTACGATTTTAATTGGATAGTTGACCGTTGTGCGGCTGGTCGAAATTATTCAGAGGCAATACTTTAGAATTATTACTAAATATATTTTGAGCGCATGCATACCCGTAGAACCATTCCAATTTCTTTGATAATTTAATACTAAATCTGGCAAAACAGAACAAGACCTTCATCGTCGTCGTCATCATCATCATCATCATTTATATGTGTCTTCGCCAGACAACTTTATCATGTAGAATCGTCTACGAATCTAAGAATTCTAGTTTTCATCAAGTTGGATTTTTCGCCCTGAGATTACAATAAGTTTTCGCAGCTATGGCTCGTTGACGTTTTTATGGTTCTCGTCTCGTCTTGCTTTCTCATTATCAAGCATTCTGCTTCATAGCCATTATCCCAAACGGTTTCCATGTACGTTCAAGTCTCCAGTGTCGATTTTTCCATCTGGCATAATTATCAAGTAGGCCATCAAACTAGGAGTACTGATCAATCTTGAATGCCGATATTTATTGATGTTGCATAGGGGACTTAAGAGAGTGACAGTTTGGTGCAATAAAATTAAGTGAACGAACAACTTGCGTCCTTGAAAAAGCGGTGAAGAAATTTTCTCGTTTTAAGCAGAAGAAACGGCCGGGAAACTGATAAAAATCCAAGGTTTCAGGGACGACTTATATCTGGTTCATGGCTTCAGGCGGGTTGCTCCTATCCACCTAATTTCATACTGACATATCAGTCACCCGATCCAGTGCATTAAGGTTCTTCGAAACGCATACGCCGAGTGAGCTTTGTCTGGGAGGCATTTATAAGCATCCAGTAAGACATGGAATTTTTAACGAGTCGCAGTAGCTCGAGTTTCCTTGCAGCTTTCGACGTTAATTAAGACATGCTCAATCTCCTCTACCTTTATCGTGTTCGTAATCTTGAAATGTATACAGCGCCCAAAAAAGCGAAGTCGCAGGAACCAGCTTATTCACAGGGGCTTAATCAAATGAGAATCGATAGGCAGAGAGTCAAGATCCAAAGGGTCAGGCAGGCAGGCAGGCAGGAAGGCAGGCAGACGGTTATATAACCACTGCACTCGTTCGCGCTGTCTAGACTTCGTCCTCGACATTCGGAGGCTTTAGAAAGCATTCAAATTCAGACCCGCGCTAAAACAGGCATAAATAGAATTATTACGAGGGCAGGTGCGAGTATTTGTCTATAGACGCATATAGGCCTAGGCCTATCGAAAAAATTGCATTTGCACTAAATTCAATACGAGCTGAATGCTAATTGTCTTTCCAATCGATGGATGGATGGCGAGTACACAACAAAACTATTGGGAAATTATTTCGCGACAAACGGCAAGCCATAGTCTTTTCTTCGCGCGGTTGGTCGTACGGAGCGCCGTTTGTGCCAGTAATCAGCCTATTCCCGCTGGGTCTGGCTGCTGTGTAGGGATCGGTATATGCACGCGGCGAGTTGCCTTGGCTTCGCTGGTAATCTCTGGCAAAACTCAGACGCCATCCGTACGTGACCTACGGCACGTACGTACTCCTTCTTCGGCGACAATCGACTCCCTAAGGGCTCGGCCGCTGCCATTCAGTGTCGGCCGTTGCCGCGGCCTTCCAGTAAATGTAAAGTAATGAGATATATTGACGGGTGGTAATTATTTCGCTCCGCGTTAAAAACCTGCGCATGTCACGGAGTGCGTTCGGGAGAGTGGGTTTAGATTTCGCTTCATCAGTTACAATTTATACGTTCTGAATGCTGAGTGGCCATTATGTGCGGCGGCTGCGACTGTCGTCAGTTTGTTTCAATAATGTAACGTAGTGCGACGTGTGATGGATGGATCGGTTGTTTTGCTCCGTAGAAGAAATGCACGTTCAGAGCAGTTGAGTTCAGTTCACTGTCTGATTTTCAGTTCGCCCAGTTGTATGTGAGGCGCCCTTGTAGCGGTATGACCGCGTTACGGCGCCATATAAATTGTCGTTATTATTATTATTATTATTATTATTATTATTATTATTATTATTATTATTATTATTATTATTATTATTATGTTCAGCAAAATCGAATGTGGCCAGTATTTTAATCGGGCCCGATAGCGCATTGGATAACACACTGGCATGGAGAGCGAGATGTACCGAGTTCGAGATCCGTAGGTCGGACATGCTTTGTAGGCTGCTATTAGCGCCGTGTATTGCAGGCTGTCCGTTCTGTTAGTAGTTAAGATTTATGTCTTCTGTCATTTGTGTTCTTGTGAATTGTTTATTATTATTATTATTATTATTATTTTTTTATTTTATTATTATTTTTAACCCCGAGGTACATATGATCCCTCAGGGGATTATTATTATTATTATTATTATTATTATTATTATTATTATTATTATTATTATTATTATTATTATTATTATTATTATTATTATTATTATTATTATTATTATTATTATACTGAATTATGATATTGACCTTTTGCAGTGTGACGTAGGTCTAAAAGACAAAATGCTCTGCGATGCAAAAGAAGATGACCCAGGGGCAGCCATGAGTATGAATTATTAGCGACTTCGTTTTTCTTATAGCTTCGGCAAACGTGTCCAGTCGTTTTTTTATAGCTTCGGCAAATGAGGGCGGGTGGCCAGTCCTCTCCCTCGCCGTCGCATCTTCCCACCGACAGTGTTCTGTCAATTAACTCATTCTAGATGAGTTTGCTATGGGCGCTGGCGCTGGTGAAGCAGAAATAAACAATCTCGACAAAAATGTCTTCCCTGGCTGGGACTTGAACCTCGACCTCTCGGGTGACAGACCAGCACGCTATCTACTACACTATCGAGCACCATGTAAACTGCACTGTTGAGTGGTTAAAGTGATTTGGGTGAGCAGTGGGAACTCCGAAGAGGAGTTTTATTAGAACGCATGTGTTATCATGGTCTCTTTGCATGGCGAGCAGTGGGAACGCAAGGAAAAAATTTCCAGAGCAGTGGGAACGCCGTTCCAACAGTTCCCACACCACTTTAAACCCTGCCCGGGCTGAGTGTTGACCCTTGTGGATGACGAAATAATGACGACAGCTTAAATATAATTGTTTTGTCGGATGAACAATTTTAACATTGCAATTTACACAATGTCTACGATCTCAGCTTTTCAGGCGAGATCAGTTGGCCATTACAGAACATGCCGATACGAATGATTATAATGCTGCTAATGATGATGATTAATAATAATAATAAAATTTAAAAAAATATTATTATTATTAGTAGTAGTATTATAACAAAGAAAATAATCTAGCATGGTATTGTCGAAGAAAAGCAGATGGCATTCCCGCGCTGGACAGCTACCGAGAGTCTTTGAAACAGGTAGCTTGTCTCGAGTGTGTCATGGGTAGCATAGGTCAACCTTCGTCCTAATTCCAGCTCAAAATCCAGTCCTTCTGAACTCCAAGAACCGCTGGATTCCAATGCTACCGCCACAAAAGCATGTGTTCGGGTGATTGTATTGTATTTCGATCTTTTGGCAGCGGCTGCCCGGTTTGCGGCCTCACCTGCTCCAGTTGATGTTGCTGCCAGATGTGAAGTCGCAAATGTGTCCGAAACGGTCACGTCCCAAGTGAGACATCTTCCGCATGACCACGGGATAAGTGTCACGCCGTCTGGTCGTTTGCCATCTTCTCTTGTGAGGCCCAACGGTTCCCTCCAGGAAGGGATGTTTGCTCTTCCAAACGATCGGCACATTATGTCGTTCAGCATGCTGTGTCGTTGCTATCTACCAGCGTTTTTTCTCTGCAGGCCAGACCGTTATTATTATTATTATTATTATTATTATTATTATTATTATTATTATTATTATTATTATTATTATTATTATTATTATTATTATTATTATTATTATTATTATTATTATTATTATTATTATTATTATTATTATTATTATTATTATTATTATTATTATTATTATTATTATTATTATTATTATAAGTTATTTTAAACATTTATTTGGTTCAGAGAATTGTTTCACTGATTTGTAACCGCCTCTATAAGACCCACTGTTCTATCCGTAGGGCTAGCTATCTCTGGCAGTGAAGAATCATGGGGGCGTATTGCTGACGTGGGCACCGAATATTGAATTAGCTGACATTCTCCAAATCATTATTTTTGTCATTAAGCCTCAGGCTACACAATAATTACTTCGCCCACCGTAACTTAAATCCTGAATTAGCTTTCACCTGATTAATTTCTAGCTTCTCGATTCATAGCTACTTCTGAATATACTGCAACATATATAGCATTTTATAAGTCGCATATATATATATAATATATAATATCTTTATAAGTCGCGTATATATGTGATATATATATATATAATATATGTGCGCGACTTATAAAGATGCTAAATGTCACGAATCAAAGAGGAGGATTTCATTTAATATTAATTACCGAACAAGACGGTCTTCAATCTGCTAACAGAAACGCGTAGACTGCAGTGGGCTTATAATATACTCTCATCTTTGATGATCGATCGTGTAGTCTTCACCGTGTGCTCGAGATTAGGATCTGGATGGAGCCGGAAACATTACTGGATTGGCTGACAAAAGGAAAAGCGAAAGCAGACGATCGGAATCAAGTGGAACATTAAACTATCGATAAAATAGCAATTAAGACCAAACTCGAGTCCAGTGTGATTCTCCTTATAGAGTTTATTTTAGTTACAGTTACAGTTATGGTTAATGGTTTTACATTTTAGTTATAGTTACCGTTATAGTCAGTATTATTTTTAGTTATAGTTATAGTCACTGTTTTTTTTAATTTTATTTACTATACTTAGTTACAATAAGGCTAAGTGAAATTGCCTACAGACGCAATAGCTGCGCATATATTAGGCTACACAATTATTTTGCTTAGAGTTTCGAAAGGCTTTGAAGAATGGGTGCATTCAGCGAACATAGGCTATTAGTTTTAGCTAATTTTCACGTTCTCATGTTTGTCGATAGTACACTTTGATTTTAATTTTCTAAACGAAAATAAAATGAATTTTCGTTAGTGTTATTTTCGTTATAGTTATAGCCATAGTTAATTATATTTTTTAGTTACAGTTATAACGAATGTTTTCGTTACCGTTATCGTTGACGAGAATGATGCTGCACGAGTCAAATATAGAAAGAAATATGAACCTTAGGGAAACGTATTTATCAAAAGATTTTATTTTCCCGCGTTGAACGGAAATTAACATCACTCGGTAGCAAACGAATTTTGCTCAGATAAGCTTACAACGTTTGAAAATCGAAAGCAGACATGGTTTCCTAACAGAAATAATGAAATATAATAGATTGCTTAAATTGGCTGTGAGACAAAAGCAGGTTTGATTGTTTCTTTGAAGCCCTTTGAGCACTCGCCTACGGAAGAATTATCGCGAGAACAATGGTACGTACTGCATCGAGTTGAAATTGCTATCTAATTGAATATTGAAGGAATTCAATTGCCTTAGCTGCAGACGAATTTTAAACCAAATTTTATTGCAGTTCCAGAGAGGAAATGTCTGGACATACCCTAAGTATCCTTAAAAGATCCTTAACGAACCAAGTCTATAAAAAGGGACTCACGCTATTTCCTATTATGATAAATGATATAGCTCATGGGTTGGATGGGATAGGCCCTAGAGATGACTTTGTTTGCGGATGACAGCTCCATCTATGCAGGCCACCGCAACCATAACCCAGTTGGCTCTTTTCCAGGGATGGGCAGTAACTGAAATTACGTAATTGAAATTAATCGAAATTGCTCAATTTGTAATTTGTTAATTTGTAATTCAATTATATTTTCCATGTATTTTGTAATTTGAAATTACATTTCATGTCCCAAAGTAATTTGTAATTTGTAATTCAATTACATTTTCCCGAGTAATTTGCCCATCCCTGCTCTTTTCAGGTTCATAGGATTCAGCTATCCGTTCAGGTGTTGTTTCTATGCACGACATTAGTCACGGCGTAGACAAGCGTGGTGAAGAACCACCAGTGAAAGGCGAATATTGCATCAGGGCTTTTAGTAGGCATAACCTTTTGCTGTGCAGCGTCAAAACCTGGAGACCTTCACTGCAGGAAGCGGCGACTGCAGACAAATAATCATCACTCGACGCGATTCACGGCGGAATGCTTGAAAGGGATCACTCACCGGATCATTTGTGTCGCAGGTTTTCATCGCTAAGCGCACGCACTCAGCAGGGAATACTTGAATCGCTTTAATGTCGAGTTTGTCGGACCAGAGCGTGGAAGACATCGGTCAAGTGCATCTCGATTATATGACTGCCGTGTATTCAATTATAGCGCCATCGCTTCGTCTCTCTTCCTCTCGCTGACCTTAGAAGCGACTGCCAAGAGCTGCACAGATAAATTATGCGAATGACGAAGGCGACCTATATCTTGTCGCCCCGTTACCTTACGTTCGCGTTTCGAAACCTCGCCAGGAAATTTTTCAGCTTATCCCACTTCTTTCTCTTTCTATGGCTTATCGAATTTCCAACGGGCTTTTCCAACGGATTACGATTTTTGGACTATGCAATAACTTGCAGCGACCATCCACTGATTATGCATTATGCAAAATGATTGTGGCGCAGTGACAGGCACTACATAAGATTAGATAATAATAATTATAAGATAAGATTAGAAAGGATAGGATAGGATAGGATAGGATAGGATAGGATAGGATAGGATAGGATAGGATAGGATAGGATAGGATAGGATAGGATAGGATAGGATAGGATAGGATATAGGATGATAGGATGAAGGATAGGATAGGATAGGATAGGATAGGACAGGACAAGACAAGACAAGATCAGATCAGATCAGGTAAGACAAAATACGATAAGATAAGATAAAGTATAATGAGATTAGAATGGTCTGGAATTAAATGGATTGGATAAGATTAGATTAAGACTTTTGTGGTTGTGATGCTTATTATCCAGTATTCACAAATCAATGCTTATCTGGATAATTTTATACGTTTGTTACTTACTTATTCTGCCATGCAATTTTCTTTACGCCAGGCTTACTTGCTAATTATTTTGCTTCTCTCAAATCAAAATATATATATATATATATATATTATATATATATGTATATATATATATATATATATAGTGAATAGTAGTATATATATATATATATAAACATATGTTTATATATATAATAATATATGTGCACATGTATACGCTTATAATCAAATTTGCAACTCGAGCACGGTCACATCGAAGCTTGAATCTGTGAATATGTATAGGTGTACATGTATGAGTGTATGTCTGTCAATGTATGTGTATGCATGCATACGTACATGTATATATGTATTTGCATATCCCTATGTATACTCAGAAACGTCCATAGTTTCCTTTTGTTTAAAAACCAACTACGCGTGTATCTCTTCTCTCCGGTTATTTAAGTTTATTCTGTGTGCATATTAGTTAACTAGTTAAGATTTGTTCTTTGATAACTCATCCTTTGTTCCCTGTCTTTTAAAACAGAGACTTATAGATATTTCCCGACCACCTTATTATTAGCATTACTTTACTTTAGGGTGACCCTTGTCAGCGGGCTTAGGCCCTTTTAGGATTCTCCCTTAGAACCAACATCATCATTGTTTATCTTGTCTCTTGTCAAACCTTTTGTTCAACTGGTTTCAATAAAAGCGTGGTTATGGTTATGGTTATATAGTGATATACACCGATATATGTAATGTAAACTGTGTAAATATTGGTGCCTTGGTCCATAAGGAAAGAAATGCATCCGGTTGAGTTCGTGCTGATTTTAAACGCGCTAGGCAATATCCTTCATATGGAGCAGAACGTTGCCTCCTTCTCCTTCCTTCTCCTCCTCCTGCTCGTCCTATCGTACAGACCGCAGCGCCGGGAGACCGACCGACCGGTCGAGGCCGACCTCCCCTGCCTCCTAGACCGTCGATCGATCAGTGCAACAGCCAGTCTCCTCTGATCCTCCTCCTTCTCTTGTCCCTGACATTACGGTCGTCCGTCCATCCCTCCGTCGCTTCCTTCGCTAACAGCCTTAGATTGACTACGTCTTCGTTAAATTGAATCAACTCTACCTGCATCTCCAGCTCCCATCCTCCACCATATCCTTCACCACATCCTCCACCATATCCTTCTCCACATCCTCCACCGCTCTGCCAAGTTCTCTCCGTGCATCAGTCAACGTCCATCCAATTTTCAGCGTTGTGCAACAACGTCGCCGTGCTAATTCTCCGCCATCCATTTTCCGGTCTACTTTCGAGGCCGAATCACGCCCGGAAGGCAGAAGAAAGCCAACGCCCCTTCGCGGGATTTTTCCATCGCGGCCACCCCACGCCAAACCCACGCCATTCGTAAACTTCCGATGCTATTATTCCTTCGCGACGTCTTGACAGATGCGTGGTTTCTCATGTTCGGTCAAATTGAAATATCAGTTGTCGAGAATATGTGACAGAACACAAAGGTCGGGAGTGAGGTGTGGTGTCAGTTTATCTCATGAGCCCCTCGTTCAATACTTTTTCTTAAACAAAAAGGAATAGCGAAAGTGCTATATGACAGGCAAACACCAGTCCATTACGGCGTCAGAAATTCATGAAAAAATACTTAACTTTGCGGAGGTTGTGCTGGGTGAGGTTCTGAGAATCAAATCAAAAGCAAATCAAATGCATTTGTGTAACCCGATATTTGCTATAGCGCCTTTTCAGTACCTCAGAAAAGCGCTGCCTGCACTTTTCGATATGATGTTAAATGTCATGACAAATAGAAATTGCTCGCGCCCCCATGACAGGTGCGTGGTCCGTAATGTGCAGTGAAATTGAACTATCAGTCGTCGTGAATTATATATCGTCTATAAGCAAAACAATCCAAATAAAAGTTAAAGAGTCAACAATGGCACGCCCACGCACACACACACACACGCACATAAACGCACACACACACACACACACACACACACATTTACCTTCGACCCCGATCACATGACCGTGTTTTACCTTTAGTTAACCATAATATGAAAAAAACTGTTGTAGTTAAAATGTTTTATTCATATTGACTATTGATTGTTTATTATATATGATGTATGACACCGGAATCCGGATTGCAACTGGTTCAATAAAGAATATACTTACTTACTTACTTACATTGAGCTCAACCAACGGATATTCGTCAATAGTTATCCAGATGGACTCAAATCCAGAGTCTTGGACCAAGCAAGCCACGTCGATTCTATGGAGCGACGATCAACAGTAGCGTTCAGTACACACGTGACTGTCCAGCAGTTCCACTTTGGTGGAACATGACGCACGTCCGGCTACCCCTCGATCCACGGCGTGCACGTAGAACAGGCATCAGTAGCTTGTCGGTAGGTAAATCAAAGCGTCACCAGCAACAATACATTGCCACTTAGATCAGTTCGAAGTGGTACATGGTGAAGATCTACATGTATTATCCTCTTCGTCAAAAACGTGCGCACTTGACCATATATTCCAACAGTTCTCTTGCATGACTTCATCGAAAAGGTGCTCCCTTTTCTTGCACGACTCTGTAATTCGTCTCTGGTTGTACATTTTCTACACGACCGATCTAACTCGCCTCATCACTGCCGTGTCAAAGCGGGTCAAGGTGTGCGCTAACGGCATACAACTGTCCTCTACATGCCATCCGTCTTACGCAGTTGCCTTCTTGTCTTCTACGAGGATAACTCTAGCGGAAGCAGAGAGTTGAATGTCTTCAATTCGGCTTCCGCTGAATCTGACAAAGACGCAGAAGATTTGGCCGGTTACCACCCGTCAAGCGCGATCAAAGTCGACGGGGACTCGATTACATCGCAATTCCCTGACTGGAATCCGCGGTTTCATCCTCCGCAGTCTGGATATCAGAGATGGACACGATTAGTTAAATTGCTAATCGATTAGAATTAGTAAACAAGCTGCGGCCATGTCAACTTTGTCAGAATAAACGAATATTATTATTATTATTATTATTATTAGAATTAGAACTAGCTGTTTGTCTACAAATTTCTAATCGATTAGCCAATTAACTATAGTTAAATTGCTGATCGGTTGAAGTAGAATTAACTGCTGAAGTTTGCTAATCCATTAGAATTGGAATTAGCAATATCTTGTAGCTAATCGATTAGAATTAGCTGTTTGTCTAATCAATTAGATTCTAATCGATTAGAATCTAATCGATTAGTTACCCATCTCTGCTGGATATGTGTGATTTTGGACGGAGATATATCAGTGGCGGACCATGTGAACCATCTATGCAGATCCTGCACTTCGCCAAATACGGTTAAGCAGTGCAATCTGTCAATCATTGCCTCAGTGACCTTCGTTCACTCATTCTTAAAATCGGTTGCGCCAATATGACGCAAAATATGACGCGCATGGATTAATGCAATTTAATCTAGGCGACCTGCCAATCCTTCGGTTGCATCAGATCCAGTACATCTTTAACTGCGCTGCCCAAATGCCATATAATGATGACGATGGTGGTGGTGGTGGTGGTGATGGTGGTGATGATGATGATGATGATGATGATGATGATGATGATGATGATGATGATGATGATGATGATGATGGTGATGATGATGCACATGATGATGATGATGATGATGATGATGATGATGATGGTAATGGTGATGGTGGTGGTGATGGTGATGATGATGATGATGATGATGATATTGATGATGATATTGATGATGATGATGATGATGATGATGATGATGATGATGATGATGATGATGATGATGATGATGATGATGATGACGACGTCGACGACGACGATGATGATGATGATGTTGATGATTGAGGATTGTGATGTGTGATGATGATGACTATGATGATGCTGATGGTGATGGTGAGGGTGATGATGACGATGACATAAATAATAATTAAAATTGCATCAACACTTCTTGGTATATCTTGAAATATTGCCGTTGAAATTCATAGGTCTGAAATAGGAACGATGATTATTGTTTCGTTGTCATGACAGCTAGAATATTTCATATACCTATATATATATATATATATACACGCATACACACGCACATTTATATATATACACTATATCATGATATACATACGTGTCTGTTTCCGGCACATCAATGGTGCTCAATATTCATATTTCTTCGTCATTGTCCTCTTTGTCCGCATGCAGTTAGCAATACAATGGCTTCAGTTTGGCCGGCCATTCGTATATACACAGCAAATGTATATGTATGTATATATATATATTGTACATGTATATATATATATATGTATATTGTAAATACATGTGTATGTATGTTTCTAGGCAAAATAGAATATAAGTATGTATTTGTATGCATATTTATTATATTTCGGTTCGGCAGGTCATCGGTTTTTGTTCTTGATGGTGAGCGCTGAATGTGCCATAATTATATGCATTCGTATACATACATATGTATGTATCTATGCATGGGTATATGTATTTACATACATGGATGTCATTAGTTTAGCCGGTCATTCGTTTTTCCTTTGCGTCGAGCACTGAATCTACTTATAACAAGTGTCTGCCATCGACATAATATCCTAAGGGAAACAAAACATGTATACATATACAATGTCTCTGGTCATCTATACACACACGTTGTGCGTATTTATATAGGCACAGATGCTCTACTTTCATACACATATATAACACAAAAATATATATACATGTAGAATTATACAAAACATAAATAAATACGTAGGATGTTCACACAGATGTAGGACACGTATTATAGATGTATTATGTATCATGTTGTAGGCTTCAACGTTCTTAGCCGAGTCACGTTCATTCTCTCTGTGCTTTTTCTCTCTGCCTCTTTCTCTGTGTGCGTGTCTCTGTGCGTCTGTTTATCTACCTGTCTCTTTCTGTGTCTAGGCCTGTATTTGGATGTGTCTTTCTTTCACTGACTATCTTTAAATATGTGTTTCAGCCTCAGGAAATCTTTGAGCGGATGTTTTCAAGATTGTTTGAAAGAGTGCGTTACCTATGTATTGTATTGTATTGTATTGTATTGTATCTATCAATTATATAGCGCCTCTCGCAGTGCACACTAATCAGAGGCGCTCCCAGTGCGAGATACCCAGAAAAAAGAAAGAAGTCTTGAGACAACGAAAAGAGGCTCTTGGCCCACCAGTTAATAAACAGGAACAAGCCAAAGGAGGAACCTGGTTCCATAGTGCAGGGCCAATGAAGGCAAAGACTCGCGTTTTAGCCATAGCAGTTCTCGCATGCGGGACAAAGAGATCATGCCGGTCTTCGTGAGGTTCTTGTACGGCGCTATATAAATGTCCATATTCATACACACATACATACATACATGCATACATAAAATTATGTTTAGAGACGTTTAGTGCTAGTCTTTGTTTCAGACTATAACAACAGGTGGCACTTTAGAAACATGAATAATTCGTAGATCTTGGAGTGACATATTGCGGGTGGGATGTTCTTGTTTGTTATCCGTTTTCCTTCTTCCGCTGTCTATCTTTCATACCCTGTTGTTTCATTCCTTTCTTCTCTCTTCATTCTTTCCCATCTGTTTTATTCATTGGAATAGACACGCCACCCACACATCCACACACTCACCCATACACCCACCAGCACACGCACGCACACACATCCACGCACGATCTCCATTTGCTGGAAGGAGTCGTGAACCTCATTTTAGCCAGACTTCTAAATTTCCGCAGGTATTGTACAAACATGTTTTTTTATCGTACATCCTACGCTCCACACTGACGCTGAATTCATTACACGGTCATCATATATCCTCTGTCCCTCGTTGCTTCTAGCTGTCTATATATAGGCTACAATTACACGTAACCTATTTATAACTATATACCGATATAGAATTATATATGTATGTGTATATATTTAAATGATATATATATCTTTATGCAGAGAATTTTTTCTTACAACCTCCCTCCAACTCCTATTTGCATGTATGTCTGTATGTCTGTCTGTCTGTCTGTCTCTCTGTTGTCTCTGTCTCTCTCTCTCTCTCTCTCTCTCTCTCTCTCTCTCTCTCTCTCTCTCTCTCTCTCTCTGTCTTCTGGTGCATGAGTTTAATTTGCTCTGTTATTCTCTCTCTCTGTCTGTCTCCCACTCTCTGCTGTCTGCCTCACTCTCCTCTGTCTGTCTGTCTGTCTTTCTGTCTGTCTGTCTGTCTTTCTCTCTGTCTCTCTCTCATGAACCACGATGTCTAGGTGTGGTAATGGAATAGACAATGTTTCTGAATCCCCATGGAATCATTGTTGTTGCTGCTGCTACTGTTTTGCCATCGCGGTCATCATCATCATCATCATCAACATCATCATCAACATCATCCCATAAATGGAGCGCTTTATGAAATTCTTATTAATGGGATTGTTTAATTATGACAAATTTCCAGCGTATGGAATGGATCGTCGTGCGTTTAACAATCCTTTCTTTTCTCCTTTAGTCTCTCGCTCATGGATAAGCTTCTTCTCTTCCGTTCAATCTTGTAGACTTCCCCTTCCTACCATGCAATCCATTCCCGGTTTCATTTTCCTACGCTCATGAGTTATTGTTAGGTCGAGTTATGTGCAGTTCTTGCTTCCAAATCCAGAGGCTAAAAAACGTGGCAGAATTTGATGGATGTTATATGAGTGGATTGAATGATGGGTTGATTGATGGATGGATGGATGGATGGATGGATGGATGGATGGATGGATGGATGGATGGATGGATGGATGGATGGATGGATGGATGGATGGATGGATGGATGGATGGATGGATGGATGGATGGATGGATGGATGGATGGATGGATGGATGGATGGATGGATGGATGGATGGATGGATGGATGGATGGATGGATGGATGGATGGATGGATGGATGGATGGATGGATGGATGGATGGATGGATGGATGGATGGATGGATGGATGGATGGATGGATGGATGGATGGATGGATGGATGGATGGATGGATGGATGGATAAACGAATGGATAAATGAATGGATAAACGGATGGATAAATGGATGGATCGATGGATGGGTGAGTGGATGGGTGGATGGATGGATGGATGGATGCACCCATCCATGGATGGATAAACGGATGTATAAATGGATGAGTGGTTGGAGGGATGGATGGACGGAAGGACGGTCGGATGGATACATGACCTATACATGTAGATCTGTGTCGCTGAAAAAAGACTATAGGAAGAGGCGAGAACTAATACACACCTATAGGTCTGAAGGGCATCGATCACAGGAGAGCAGCAGCAATGATTACAGGGGAAGCGAGGAAGGTGGGCGAGGCGACAGAGGGCATTGAGTGCATCATGATTAACCTTGGTTTGAGAGGGTTTTCGGTGGAGAGTATCAGCTGGAAAAGGCTTTCATCTTTTCTTCAGGTCTTGTCTCTCCATGCCTCGTAGCTACATATATGTAAAGAACTCAACCCTTCGCCCCCTCAATGGTCGTCGTCTACCGAAGTAGCCAACTGCAGCCGCTCATTCGCAGCCAAGCAGCCACGAATGGTCTTTAAGGACTTCTTGAAGGCGCTGGTCTTGGAGATCTATAACGCAAGGCATAAGCCACATGGCACATATACACAGACATCGGACAGGACATGCGGACATATAACCGAGTAGATAAATAATCTGTCAGATGGATCAAACACGGATAGACGAGTGCAATACAGGAAGAGACATAAAAATCAGTCAAGGATAACTTATCACTGACTGACTGACAGAATGACTGACTGACTGACTGATTGACTGACTGCATGACTGACTGACTGACTGTATGACTGACTGACTGACTGACTGACTATATATGACTGACTATATAGAATGATTGACTGACTGACTGACAGAATGACTGACTGACTGACAGACTGACTGAATGACTGACTGACTGACTGACTGACTGACTGACTGACTGACTGATGTATTTAACTACTTACTTAATCTATGTATATGCAAGTGTAAGTAAGTAAGTAGTTGTGTTCTTTATTAAACGCAAGCAAACTGTCGGCGCTTTACATACAAAATTTAAAATAATATTGCGATAAAGAAACGATAATTAGGAGAACAACCTAAACAACTATACGCTTATACATTAAAGTTGTGTATGTACACATCATTATTAAGAAAATTAATCTAACAACGTACATAAAAAATTTTACGATTAATTGATTAATCGTTAAAATCCGCAATCATAAAATATATGCATATACACTGTACATACATACATACATACATACATACATACATACATACATACATACATACATATATACATACATAAATTACATACATAGGCCTACATAATTATATGCATGCAAACATATTTGTCGGCACGCCTGCACTCTATGCCATCAGCGGCAAAACCAAATCAAAGGCTCGTATATTCACTGAGGTAAATCTTCCTGTAGGCAGATCATGGCTAATTGCCGTTGAAAAGAGCAACAAACATCACGGTTGGACGATCGAAGCCGTTGGATCTTGCAATCGAAGGCAGTCTACCGTCAGCCTCTCTGTGTGTTTGTCGCCGTGTGTTTGTGTGTGTCTGTGTGTGTCTGTGTGAGTGCATGCATGCATGTGTGTATGTTTGTGTGTGTGTGTTTGTGTGTGTGTGTGTGTGTGTGCGCGCGCGCATGCGTTTGTGTATATGTGTCTGTGTCTGTATGCATGAATGTATGTGTATGTGTTTAAGTCTGTTGCTCAATACTCTCAGCGTCGATGAAAGCTCAGCAGCGCTGTCCAATGTGTTTACCTTTGCATTTATTTACGCATGTCTGCCTGCAGGTGCAAAGATGTCGTCGTATACATGAGCAAAGACACCGCGATGATTTCTCGGTAGAAAGGAGAACAAGTTTCATGCCCGGACTGATCGTACTTAAGTTTCTACGGTTCAACCTCACTATCTTCGACTCTTGCTGATTCCCAACACCTGAATATTTTCTCTAACTGTCTCATGATGACTGTGCTGAGGACAATGACAGCACTTCGTGGACGTGCATATTTTGTTGCTGGCTCCAGGCTCTGAAACTCTTCTGGCAAACGCTCGCTCTGGTCTTCATCATCTGGACTAAAAACGCATCTCTTCTTGGATTTAAGGTTGGCTCAGCCTTCAACTCCCTAGGGGCGACTGCTAAGTGTATGCGCAGTATGACAGATGGGCGCCTTGCAGGCTGCCATACTGTTAAATCAACTCGGGTTAAATTTGTTATAATCGGGACTACTATATCATCGTCATCATCGTCATCATCATCATCATCATCATCATCATCATCATCATCATCATCATCATCATCATCATCATCATCATCATCATCATCATCATCATCATCATCATCATCGTCATCATCATCATCATCATCATCATCATCATCATCATCATCACTGTTTTCATCGCAGGCTGTTTCGGTGTCTTCTAGTCTTCCCTTCTTGGCTTTTAACGTAAGTCTTATGTCTTAAGCTAGCGACAATGAAGTCCGTCGAAACTGCAGTCGGTCGTGAGCATGCAACAGAGACCAAGTACAGCATGGCCATTGCCCTGTTCCACCACAACAAGTCATCTGTTGAGCGTTTCCCTCAGCGCGTATAGTATCCAACCCGGTGTTCCTTTATCACATTTAGCGCTCTTCTTCTTCTACTTCTACTGCTTCTGCAGCAGATGCAGTAGTGTTGGCATCTATTGTGCGTGATCCATTATTGATGAGGCGGCAGGAAGCATTCGCCTGCTTTGTGTCTTTGTTGACTTGGAATTCCTTCCCTTTGTCTGCTTGTTGATCAAGAGGAAACTGCTGCCATCTGTGCACTCCGACGTTTTGAGTCGACGACATCTGATCTTAGATAAACCATCCGAAGGAAAACAGTTAGGAATAATTTACTAACGGTGGACACACATCAGTTGGACCTAGACTGTGACACAGGCTATGATAGGTCTGAACCACTAGGGAAACGAAGAAGAAGGAGATTGAGATGATTTTGAAAAATAAGATGATGCCAGTGTAGTGGTGGTGATGATGGTGTAGGTGGTGGTGATGACAACAGTGGTAGTAGTAGTTTCAGTTTAACGACACTGTGTGAAGACAAATATCATTAGCGTCGCCCTCCTCCTTCATCCAGGCTTGGAGCTGGCACTGCAAGAGTACGAGCAGTGGCGGAGTTACAATAATGGTGATGTTGAAGAAGTAGACGATGATGATTATGAAAAAGAAGTATACAACAACGACGACAAGAATGATGATGATGTCAAAACAGGGAAGAAGAAGAAGAAGATGATGATGAAGATGATGATGATGAAGATGATGATGATGATGATGATGATGATGATGATGATGATGATGATGATGATGATGATGATGATGATGATGATGATGATGATGATGATGATGATGATGATGATGATGATGATGATGATGATGATGATGATGATGATGATGATGATGATGATGATGATGATGATGATGATGATGATGATGATGATGATGATGATGATGATGATGATGATGATGATGATGATGATGATGATGATGATGATGACGTTTGATGATGATTGATGATGATGATGATGATGATGATGATGATGATGATGATGATGATGATGTTTGATGATGATGATGATGATGATATGATGATGAAGATGATGAGAAACATACATGTAAGATGAATAATAAGTATTGTGCGCAGTAGCAGTAGTTTTGGTATTGGTATGGAGAGGGGAAAATGGTAATAAAAATGATGTTGATTATGATAAAATGCAAAACATGTAAACAAGAGTCTAGGGTTCTGCTGTATGGAAGATATTATCTCGTCGATCTATAATATCGCATTAGTGTATTGCGCTCCAACTCCTAAGCCTGTTAAAAACAAAAAAACGTCAAGCTACAAAACACGCATTAAGCTAACCATAAATGATAAATGAGCTCGATGAAAACAACTCAAGAAAATGCGTTACATAAAATAAAGCAGGTGATTAAAAACCGCGGGCTACATCTCGAGAAATTGAAACCGATGTTTGGTGGGAGCGGGAGCGAAAGACAGAACAGCCGCTGACAATACAGAAGAGCTGGTGACAGACCATACATCTAAGTGTATTGAGGGGGTGGGCAGAAATTGCAAGACGGTCGTGTTACGATGGGTCAGTGACCGCTCATGGCACAATACATAATACATAATGTAGGCCTACATGAAGCATAAATACATATGTAGTGTGTATACGGATGTCCGCATGCATGCATGTATATATGTATAAATATATCTGTATGTGTATATATATACAGGCAGATATATATTTACAAGTATGCATGCACTTATAGATATTATATACATATCAACTCCATTAAACAACTCGTTCTTTGATATTATCTGGTGGTCCAGGTGCTTCCTTTCGCTGTCTTAAGACAACTCTTTTCGCTCGGGGTCTTTCTCACTGGGAGCGCCACTAATTGGTGTTCACTGTGAGAGGCGCTTTATAAATTTATAAATACAATACAATACATAGGCCTACATACATACATATATATTTAATGCATATTATATTCATCCCTTTCATGCGTACATGTATGCATATATTGCATACATATACACATGCATTGCACACATGTGTATCTGCATTGTACAATAAAACTGTATATACATAGATATATAGCATATATCCACTCGTGTCTACGTATATTGGTAAAATAAAACTATACGCAAATTGAGAAGTAATTGTTTGAGGCAATTAGTGTAAGATATGTACGAAACCGTTCTCGTCTCTGCAGATAAACAACGATGAAGAAAGAGCTCTCGTTAGTACAAAGGCTGAGCCATTGTTCGGCGGAATACAATGACTTCTTTTGTCTCTCTTTGATCACTGCTGCAGAACGGTTTCGCTGGAACAATTCACGACGTGCATGAACTAATGACGAGAAATCGACCTCCAACCGTATACAGAGAAAGTAACAAAGAGTTACACAGAGAATGACAAATAAAGACAAATGGATAGATAGACAGACAGACAGACAGACAGACAGACAGACAGACAGATAGACAGACAGACAGATGGACAGATGGACAGACAGGCAGAACATATAGACAGATAGATAGATATTTAGACAGACAGATGAACATTTGAATAAATGACAAATATGATAGACAGATAGATAGATAGATAGATAGATAGATAGATAGATGGATGGATGGATGGATGGATGGATGGATGGATGGATGGATGGATGGATGGATGGATGGATGGATGGATGGATGGATGGATGGATGGATGGATGGATGGATGGATGGATGGATGGATGGATTGGATGGATGGATGGATGGATGGATGGATGGATGGATGGATGGATGGATGGATGGATGGATCGGATGGATGGATGGATGGATGGATGGATGGATGATTGGATGGATGGATGGATGGATGGATGATGGATAGATAGATAGATAGATAGATAGATAGATAGATAGCATACAGACAGACAGACAGACAGACAGACAGACAGACAGACAGACAGATAGATAGATACAGGCAGATGGACAGACAGACAGACAGACAGATAGATAGATAGATAGATAGATAGATAGATAGATAGATAGATAGATAGATAGATAGATAGATAGATAGATAGATAGATCAGATAGATAGATAGATAGATAGATAGATAGATAGATAGATAGATAGATAGATAGATAGATAGATAGATAGACAGACAGACAGACAGACAGACAGAAAGATAGACAGACAGACAGACAGATAGATAGACAGACAGACAGACAGGTAGTGGCAATATTTTCCAGCAAGTGACGGGCCAGGGTCTTGATGGCGCCTGAGCAAACTGGGGGTATGGATATGGGAGGGCTCGGTGAGCCCATCCCCAGAAAATGTTGTGCAAGCTAAATCTTATATGGTGCATTTCTTTAGCAAACAGTCAAATTAGGCTTTAAAATCTTAATTTTAATCTTAATTTTCATTTGAAAAACATCATATAAAACTCGTTAATCCGTTTTATTCTCAAATGTTTTAGTCTTTTGGCAAGGTTCCGTGGCCCAGAAAAATATCGTCGACTGGCCAGAAATGGCCCACGGTCCGGCTCTTTGACACCTCTGCTTTAGCGCAACGACAAGGCGACGACTTGCGTTTGACAACCGCAGGTGGGACCTAGGGACGTTGAGAGATAGTCTGAACCAGTGGGGAAGTACCCCGGCTCTACTAATTAAACCCGGACAGCAGGAGCATTCTTGGGGTCCGTCATTCTATCTGTTAATCGCCTTCTTTTCTTCGAGTTTCTTTCACTGCCAAACGCTGTTTACGTTCGCATTCACCGGCAGCTAGTCATCACCCATTAACAACACTCTCTCACATTTCCCTAATGGCTTTTATTTATTCCAGTCGGAAACACATGCGATCCTTCCCACATTTAGATCGACCGTCGTTTCACGAAGATCCTCGATGACCCGTCGTGTTTCCGACACGTGCCGTCGCCGTGTCTCTTGAGCATTGGCCGCTTAAACATTGTCCCACTGGCCTTCATTGGCGGTGTCAGTGTTTTTCGACACAGACAGACAGACAGAGACAGACAGACAGACAGACAGAGACAGACAGACAGAGAGAGATAAACACAGACAGAGATGGATAGATGGCGTGACGATGAAGCCATCCAACGATGCGAACGGCTTCCCAATATCCATTAAGCAGGACTCATTGAGCGATCAGACGCGCGTGACTATCAGCATATAGGCAGAACCCGGATCGCGTGATCTTTTCTCACTTGCGGCTCCTGCGCAGTCCGTTGCTATGAACAACGGCCACTAGAAATCATCCGTGCTGCAGTCGAAACAAAGTGACACCTCACCAGACAACGGCAACAAGATGGCCACCATTTGACTCAAGGGATAGAAGCAAGAAGATGGCCACTATTTGAAGACTCAAGGGACAGAGGCAACAAGATGGCCACCATTTGAAGACTCAAGGGACAGACTCAACAGGTCGACAACTGTACTGATGTAGATCCAACGGAAGATGGCCAATGGATTTGAAGCACCACAGTAAGAATACAGACGCCGTGTTTAAGAGCGAAGGATTAGGATACTTTAAGAAAAATTAATGCCAAATTTAAGGAAGACAAAATTCTGTATTCATTCATTTGTTCATTCATTCGTTCGTTCATTCATTCGTTCATTCATTCATTCATCATTCATTCATTCATTCACTACAGAGATTTTTATAGCACCCCTTCAAGGCTACTACTGAGAAGTGCTCCCAGCAGCAGACGCAGCTCTCTTCTCCGCGGTTTTGTCGGATCCTGGACATGTCCTACACGGATTACTCCCTCCTATCCGCGAAACCGTATACTCCCTAAGACCTCGATCGCACAATCGTATCATTCCGCAATCTGACCCCATTACTAGGAAGGGATTTATCACCAGGATGCTTTACAATTATTAATTATCTTCCACCTGCATTTAGCTTGTTACGCATTATTATTATCAATATTATTACTTCTATGTTTTACAATTATCATTGCATAACTGTTGTCCCATTGTGCGTTTGCAAATGGCGTAATAAAGACCATACTTACTTACTTACTTACTTCCCGACCCCTGCAGCACGGCTAAAAAGGTATTCCCATATA